>VFFE01007008.1:2256403-2327231 GCA_008921705.1 Burhinus oedicnemus
ATTAATGAGTTTTTAAGGTAGTTTTGATACATCAGTAAATAATACCAAAGGGGAAGGAAAGGACTTAAAAAGAGATTCTTCCTGATGTGTTGTGACGAGGGATGCGGAGTATCAGTCGCGGGGCTGGACCTCTCCAAGGACACTGCAGGGGAGGACGGTTACAACGGGGCAGCAAGAGGAAGACTGCTCCGGAGGGGCTGGCGCTGGAGAGGCTGGTGGAGCAGGGAGGCGCCTGATCCCTGTGCTTTAGGGGCAAGTCCGTCTCTCTTCAGACACAGGGAATGACTCTTAACTGGATTCTGTAACAAATTGGAAACAGCAATAGCGCAGCCTTTCTTAGCGCCTTGAGGCTAACTTCTGGTGGGCTCTAGCAAAGTGGAAGCAGCAGCGGCTGGCAGCGATCGGCAGGATATTATCAGAGAATTGGCTGGAATAGCGTTTTCTAAAATGAGAGAATATGAATAGGAGAGACTTGAACATGTAGGTAGATAAAAGCCGATGATTTTGCCTCCTGGGATGAGCAAATCCAAGGGTGTTCGCTGGGGACGTGGAGCAGGAGGTGGTTACGGCATAGGAAGCTAAAAGACACTTTGATGCTTTGTTCATGACAGATCCACCAAATGATGTGCATGCGCAAACCTCTGTAGCTACCAGCCGTTACGCCTGCCTTCATCTTCCCTGTTTGTCACATCGGTATCTTTGCCTGCAGCCGGCATCTGATCCCGCACCCACTGAATTTTTTGCCATTGAGCTCAGTGGGGCTAAATGTGGCTGCGGCAGCAGAGGAGCCGCTCATCCCTGCTGGTCTCACGTGCACAGAGTTGCGTGCCGCGGCTCGGAGCACGCGGGGAGGGTCCTCCGAGGGCTACAGCGTGGCTGCAGGCCGATGATGTGAACGTACCGGCCTGCCATCCAAAAAATACCAGAATTAGATGCAGATCCTCGGATGGGCTTGATATCCCGTGTACTTGTCCTGGGTTGGCACGCTGTCAGGTGGGCCGGCAGCGCATCCGTGCAAGAGGAGTGATGTGGAAGCCCCTGGGTGGGCGTCACAACAGCTTTATGGTGTATTTGCCTAGGTGTAGGAGGCATTATTACGGCTTCTGGCCTACTTCTCAGCAAAGCAATTAGCAAGTCCGAAAGGTCTTGCCTCAAGGCTCTTGCAAACCATGAATTATGCATTTAATTCTGTGTCCTGCCTTCCATTTCTCTAACACGCTCTTTCAGAAGATTGTGTAATGTCTTATTTTCCCTTCGCATAAAAATTTTGACATCCTAGTGCCCAGAGCAAGGGAACAGGAGAGACTTTTTGTCATCTCTTTGCAACATACAACTTCTTTCCTTTTTTTTTTTTGTGTTCAGGTGGTGTTCATGAAAGAAAATGGTTGTTGCCAGACAATAATATCTTTAGGCTATTCAGTACCTTCCCTGATGAGAGTCCTGAGAGCAATAGCAATCTGCTGGGTGTTCAGCAGCAACAGCTGCTGCCTGCCTGACACCATTAAAACACAGATTTAGCATTTATTTACAGTACCAGGGAGCAATGGACCTGGCCACTGCCCCTCTGATTCGGTGTAGCTAAGGAATAACGTAGAGTGCGTCTACATGGGTATACGCAGAAGTTAATCCAAATTAACTTTCCAGAAAGTCAATTCACTAAACCACTCTGGATGCTGGCGCGGTGGTTCTTCTGCAGAAGGAAGGTGGCTCTACCTCAGCTCTTTATAGATAAATGGAAACTGAATTAAGGATGCTTTTTCCCTCTGCTAGTGTTTTACTTGAGACAAGCTGTCAGCGGCGCGGGTCTGTCGCTGCCTGTTTGAAGTCGACCACAGCCCCGGCAGCGGAGGCGGACGCGGAGCGAGCGGTGAGGGTGACAGAGGAGAGGACCCTGACCTCCGGGTTCCGACCGTCGGGCCAAGCGTGTGCTTTGTACCAGGATCGACGGACGCGGAGCCGGGCTGGGTCCCAGCTGCCGAGGCTGGAGGCTGTGCCGGGAGAGGCAGGCAGAGGAGCGGTTGAGCTGGAAAGGCTGAACGCGGCGCCCTGTCCTGCCGGAGCGGTGGGGCTGAGGCTAATTTGTGTGTAATTCTGGCTTTGGCTTTTGTCGTCGCCTTGAGGCAGCGAGGAGGAGTTGTGTGGCTACTCTAAACAAAGATAGGCTAGGAAAGGAATTTTGTGAGAATTTCCCTGCATTTCTGTCCCAACAAGAAGCTCGCTGGGGATGCCTGAGCTCTTTTTGGTAACAAGGATGCTGAAAAAGGGCCATATGCCTGTGGGGGGGGGGGTATGTTTACTGTGCAGCTGACAAGGCAGGGTTATATACCTTAATGTGCTTGCTTCCTGGAAGCAGTTTATTAGTCCTCTCCAGACTTTGGGATGCTCCAGGGAAGATTCTGCTTCCCTAAACTCTCCTGAGTATCCCTACACTGCCCCATGGCTACACATTACCTGTTCATCTGCTGATGCGTGGGATACAATTATTCCTCCAGCCTCGCAGAAAATGCTCTCCTAATTCAGTGCCGTGACAGCGAATGTGGAAGGAAAAACGGCTTTCAGCCACTGCAGGAGCTTGTTGCTGCCGCCTCTCCGGAGTCCCCGAGGAATCTCGCACGCCTGCGAGGGAGCCAGCTCGTCTCCCGGAGCAGTTATTTGGGATACAGACCCACCCACACTAGCGATGGTAATTCCAGGCAGTGTCAGCTGGGAAGTAATTTGGTCCCAAGGCCCATGGTTTTGCTGGGCTGCTGGGACTGCAGCGTGTGGGGGTGAAGGAACGTGCAGATCCAGTGCCCACGCTGGCAAAATTATACAAGCTTTGTTTCCAGTACCGGTGTTCCCGTGCTTTCTTTGCCTTTCCGCACTGAAAATCTTCTTTAGTTACAAAAGTCAATTATAAACTGAGGCTGGAAATCTCCGACTTCCAGCAAATGGAAAATTTAATTGTTAGGATGAGAAATATTTGGGTAGTGAAGCTGCTGCCATGATACAAGCAAGGCAAGGTTTGTAGAGAGAGGTAATATCTTTTATTAGGCTGCGTGATAAGTTGCTTTGTTGTTTTTCCAAGTACTGTTTGTTGGCCTAATAAAAGCTACTACCTCACCTCAGACTCTTTTTTTTTTTGTGGCTTGCTTATCTCAGTAATAGAAATCAATGAAGTTAGCCTAGCGCAAGCGGTCACGTTTACAGCCTGGAAGCTATGAAACAAACAAATTCAAGGTTATTTTGTATAAATCCAGATTATTTATTGCCTTGCATATGTCAGTTTGGTTCTCTCATTTGTGGCCATTGAGAAAAAAATATGTTCTTTCATGTATACAGAGTAATCTCTTGAAAATACATCATTGCTTCAATAGCATGACTACAAATAAATAAGATTACAGCAGCGACTGACTGAGAATGACTAGTAAGCGAAAAGGACAGCCAGGGCCTAGCCTGACTGCAGTTGCAAAATGTGAAATTTTGGCCTTGTTAAGTAGCAAATGGGTGGATTAAAGTAAAATTGTAGGTGGGAGGACATTGTATAGCTGTGCTGCCGTGACCTGCCTGGGGTCTGCCTGGTCCCTGGGGAAAGCCACCCAGCAGTGTTGCGTGGTGAAAAGCAAGGCGTAAAACACACCTATGCAGTCCGCAGGCTTGTTAGTAATTCCAGCAGGCATAATGTATCAAAACAAGAAGTTTCATTGCTTAAAATGTAAAGATTACAAATCATACCTACATTTTCCCTAGCTTATTTGCCTGTGTAGGGCGAGGTCCATTTGAAGTTCATCCTGCCTTAGTTTATTTATGCACGGGAAGCACTTGAGGACTACGCCAGGGAGGGGGCACGGGCAAAGGCTGGGAGATGCCGGAGTGTTTCCCAAGCCCTCGCCAGGCTGTCGACGTTGTTCCAGGGTCGGACATTCCCGGGAGCAGCCGCAGCATTGAATTCACCTTTTGTGTCGTTGCGATGGCCAGCAGAGCAAAGTGGAAATGCGCTTTGATTTACTCAAGCGAGATTGGATTTACTAACGAGAGCCCCACGTTTGGGAGAGCGTCTGTGTAAACACTAGGGAGGTTGCTTGGACCGCTCACTTCAAAACTATTTTGGCAAATGTTGCCTTGATGAAAATACAGTCTACGCCTATCTGCAGTCACCGTAACTGCCGGTATGACGTGCCCGGAGGGTCCCTCCTGTTGCCTTAGTCCTCATTAGAGCTGTGCGGTTCCCATAGCTGTGGCTCTTCATGACAAACACCTTGAGTCGTGGCTCTTGGTAGTGGCTGGATGCGATTCCCAAACCTAGCTGTCCTGTCTCGTAAGACCCCCCGGGAATCTCATTACAATTTTGGCTTTACGGGTGGCATTTCTCTCTCGTAAGCCCCAGCTGTCTGGAAGTTGGATCCCCTCAGCTAATCGTGCGGACTTCCTCTGGAGCCGCGATTTTTCCAGGGTTTTGATGGTTGTTTGCAGTACGTGAGAATGTGAAACGCTGAATGCTGGGCTGGGAAAGGACTCTCATTTGCTGTGAGAGAATTAGGCTCAATTTCTGCCTCCCCCGTAACTCTGCAGACACAGGAAAAGATGTGGGGCCAGCAATGTAAACATTGCGAACTACAGCGTAAGCCCTGCCGCTCCTGGGGTGGCCGGAGCGGCGGGGGGGCAGAGGTCGCCCCGATGTCTTTTGGACGGAGTCAGCAAACACTAATCCTTCTCTGCCAAAGGGAAGTTGCCCCGCTCGCTCGCGGGGAGCCCTCGGTCACCTCAGCCCGTGTTTATGCACCGCAGACGGTAGGAGAGCGAATAAAAGAGCGGAGTGTTCTCAGCTGAGCCCCCCCTCCCCGTCCTACATAAATGCCACCTTGTTTAGGCAGCTTGGTTAGTCATTTTTATTTCAGACTCCTTTCCTTTTTTTTTTTCCTGTGGTGTTTATAGAAGAGTGTGGTCCATCTATTAATCGCATGTGGTCCTTGCTCGCCGTGTCTGCCTTGGAAACCTCCACATTTGCACATCTGGACTGCCTTGGGTGAAGACCATGACGTTACTGGCAAGAGTCGATTCCCTCCTGCCGCTGCGTATTCTGAATTCAGCCTGACCTGCTTACCCACATTCCTTGTTCTCTTTCCTAATGCAGGTTGAATATTGAGTGCTTAGGCATAGGTAGAACCGTGTCTGTTAGAATTGAATCAATCGGGTTAATGCTGAATGAACGGGACAACTAAGTGGAAAAAACCTTGGGCATGGCTGGGATGTTCATCTCTGGAGCAAGGCAGGGTGCTCGGACTTACAGGGCAGAGATCCATTCATGCCCAAAGAGCATTTTGCTGTGGAAAAGAACAGATGACTCGTACCAAATCTGAGTTTCTGTTAATCTAAAAAAAGTTGTCAGGTGATTTCAGTTTTTGGTCTCTTTTCTGTGTTCTTCTTTGTTCCCTTGTCCTTCACTTCCCCATCCCACCAGCCTGGAATCATCAAATACCGTTAAATAACTTCTAACAAAAATCAGAGCTCTGATGGTTGCAAACCGGTCCTTGCAGAGCTCACGGCTTTCCATAGCACAGCATGCAAGGTGTGGAGCTGAAGGCAACTGGAGTCCTTCCTCTCTGAAGGAAAAACAAAAATCTTTCCCAGGTCAAAGAGAGAATTTTCAAGGGCGGAACTTAAATAAGACTCAAAATGTAACCGTGTGATGTTAACTGCTTTTCAACAACCATTGAAGTGGCATTAAAAAAAAAACTAGTGGAAAGTCCCCCCTCACCCTTTTCAAGAGCCACCTGGCCACGGTCTCCCTGCCACTTCTACCTTAGCATGGTGTGCCACCTGGTACATGTCTAACATTGAACTTGTCTGGAAGGAGACTGGAAGTGCTTCAGGGTAGTAGCTTTGTGTGTGTGTCTACAGCTATGCAGTCTGGATCAAACTCTCTTTGATTTTAAGCTCTGCTAATAATTAACCCTCAGCTTGTAATAACTATCCAGCATAATGGTAACCACACCGCTGGCTCTTGTCCACAAGGTTGTTAGATACGTACTACACAGCATAGTCCTTCCACTCCGTGTCTGAGAGCTGATGTCTGTCAATGTGAATAAATGTGAAATCACCTAAATTAGGGACACTTTCCGGTGTCTTTTTTCGAATTCTGTTACTTTATAGGCAGATCTCGGTTCATCTGCCGTGTCACCTGTTACCTCAGGCTTGGGGACCATTCTCCTCGCAGAGACTTCATTAAAGCTCTTGAGCACACATTGTGGGCTGTGCTCTCATGTTTGCATTAGTGATGGTGCTTTTTCATGTTAAACTGGTTTGACCGTAAACTGTGCGAGATTAAGTCCACATCTGTTTTATCTAGGTAATTTTTTCCTACTTCCATGTTACGTGAGGGTGGGTAAGCAAAGCCGTAATTGGGTCCCTGTGTTTCTAATGACTTTGTCTCCAACTCCTTGAGGTATGGGAGATGCAAACGGGCAACGAACGTGTTTATTGCTGCTGATCACCAATGCCTTGTTAGCTCATGTAGAAAACACTATTAAGAGGCGCAGAAATTGATAGAATTTTTGCCTAAAGTTTCATCTGCTTTAAATATCAGCTGCTTTTTCTTGTCAGCTGCTTGTTTCCTTTGCCCTAGCTGGGTTCCCTCAACTGATTGGCATCAGAGCCGAAATCCTGGCACAGGCCATTCGGCTGCGGAGCTGCATGATTGACTCCTGTTCTGGTGGCTGAAACTCGGCAAGGAGAAACCAAAGGGAGCTCACGCCAGCCGGGAAGGAGGAAGGGGAGCAGAAAAGTCGTCTTCCCCCCCGACCTGCCCTGGTACGGTGACCCCGCGTCTCGCTCCGCAGATGGCCCATCCTGAGTCTCCCAAGTAGCCGATTTACGGCCTCTCCTTAAGTGCATGTGCGAAGGAAGGGGAAAACTGAGCTGTAGTTAATCTCATGTTTCTAAGCAACCAGGTAATTCTCTGCAGCCGATCCCTAAAGGGAAATTCCTGTGTTCCTGCACCCCTGCTGAGCTGCGGTGAAGGACACCTTCCTCTCTGCCATCTCCAGCTCTGGGGACCCGGGATAGTGGAGTCCGAGGGTGGCTACAGCTTTCCAGCGTTTTTCCAAATGTCGTGGGGGAGGGCAAGGAAGCACAAAAAGGGAGCTTTGTTAAAGGTCTGTAACAGGTAAGGGATGTTCTTTGCGAAATCAGTAGAATAGAGGGAGTGTGAAAAGTTTAAATGTTTTACCCAGGGCTAAACTGAAAGTCACAGTCACAAGTGGGGGCTTCCTCTGCTCCAAAAAGCATCAAAATGTCTGAATAATGTATTGCAAATCCTGTTTACAGTGAAACCTCTGTTTGCTGTGAAGTTTTGGTGATAAAAATGACTGAATTCTGTCTTGAGTCTGTTGGAGCCCCTCAGAGTGACTACATGAGACTAGCTTTTTACTAATAAAAGGTTCCTGAACTTGAGACTGTGGAGATAACCATTAGAGGAACTAGAGGTCAAATGAGATCTCGGAGCTTTTCCACCGTCTGAAGAATGTGGATGCCTGGTTGGGGCTCCAGAATAACGATTATTAGACCTTTTTTTTAAGGAAGCCACATGAACAATACAAAAGCAGTTATACTGCAGGGACCTAAATCTGCTCAGCTCCACTAGTGAAGGTGACGTGAGGTGAACCCAGATGTGTGCTGGAGTGGTGCAGCAAACTGGGCAATTAACTTGAGTCCCAGCTCCCCGCCCCCCCCAGTGGGGAACCTCAACGCCTGCTCGGTGAAGCAGGCCTGGAGAGCTTGAGAGATGCTCCTGTGGGTCCAGGGACATGTTTCTCTCTTGCTGAAGGCTGCCCGTTTGACCAAATATAAATGCTGGTTAGGCCGGGGAAAAAAACCTGAAGGAATATAATGGTAGTCAACAGGAGGGAATATAGTTAAGAGAAATGGGCGTACCTTGGCCACATGGGACAGATAGATCACTGACTCAGGGTTTGGGCTTTTTGACTTGCTTGGTGTTTGATAATCTGAAGCTCAACTGCGAACGGGTGCCTGTTGTCCTTTGTCCTGTGTATTGACAAATACGTGCTATCAGCAGGTGAGATTCTGGGTCAGATGGACATCTAGGTCTGATCCAGCCTTATCACTGTCCAGAAAAATGCACACTAAACCACCCTGCATGAGGGCTTTATAGCTTGGTTAACCAGATGCTGGAGCACATTTCTTTAGAATAAGTCTGCAAGCCTGATGCATTTAAGCCTGTAACAGGCATGCACTTTTACAGGGTGGAGTATTGGAGTAGGTAAACTTTTGACAACATTGCTTCAAAGTGCTCCGTATTTTGAGTTGTAACCTGTGGGGAGGGTACTTGTGAGATGGACGTGCCTTTGGCTAACGTGCTGACCAGATATGGCGCCTCATCCCATGTACCTCCTCACTGACCCCAGGAGAGCCACACTTCTGTAATGGCCAAGGAGCTTCTTCATCCCCCATCACCCTGGCGCTTCACTGGTTTGCCTACTTGTAAGGCAACTGGAGGTTCAACTAGACATGACCAACCAAATGGCTGCCCTGCCCGTGGTGCAGCCGTGCATGGGCTCACCTCGCATGGGGCTATGCGGAGGAACGCAACCAGGGCTGCCTGAAGCTGGATGGTTTTTATTTCAAGGCAGGAAATGTTGTCAGGGCAGATTATGTGAAATGGCCAGGAAATCATCCAGCAAACTCATTTTAATCTCGAGTCTGGATATGTTTATCTGGTTTTGTGTAGCTGTAGAAGAGCATGTGTCACAGGCTTCTGCTCCCAGTTCAGTTGTGTAGCTGCTATCAGCATGGCAGGTCCTATGCCATGACGTGAGGCTATGTGTAGGTAGATACCAAGGAGTGGTAGTGGCTGGCTGGTATCTGGCAGCGTGTGCAGAGTAATAGGAAGCACAATGAGTTTCTTCCTCTCTTGTACCTTTGTTGAGGATCTGACCATGGGCAAAGGGAAAGATTAATGGGTAGGAAGTGCCTGAGAAGACAGAGATTAAAGCTGTTGTAATTTCGGTTTGGGAACATGGCAGAAATATTCTAGCTGACACCACTGTAGTTGCATTTGAGGTAGCTGTTTTCTGTCAGGCGTGTCTCCTCTCAGCACCAACATGGGCTTTCATCTGTCCTTAAATTAGTGTTAATTACAAGTCATTAATTTTTTTTAAAAACAGCAAAATGCAGCTGAAAGCAATTACCTCTAATTGCTAATTTGTGTACGTACACCCAAAATGGTAATCTCTTCATCTGAACACCGAGTTCTCACTGGAGTCAGTCAATGTGTTTTTGCTACCATTTTTTACTCCAAGTTTGGATCGCATGATAGTTATTTTTTTTACTGACTTCTCTGAAAGCTACAGAATCTCTTTCTACAAGCGCTGTGATCTTCCTGAAAGCATGACCTTGTTAACTGTTAACGAGGCCATGGTAAAGAGATGTTCTTTGGTTTTGGAAGTAAAGCTTAAATGGCAGTCATTGACATTGGAAATTACTCAACTTAATTCTTGCAAGTTCTGCCTAAAATGCACCTGAACTTGTGTTGGATCTCGATTTCATCTGTGAATAACACCGTCCTTTTTCAGTAAGCTAAAGACCACACAGACTGCTGTTCTTGTGCTGATAAATTCATGGTACAGTTCAGTGCTGACCTCTGCAATCCCAGGTCTCAGGTTGTTTTAGACTTTAAAAATTTAATGCCGAGATACCATGGCTTCTCTTTCCATCTGCGTGTTTTCATCCTTGCCAGTGCAGGAAAGATTCAAAGCTGCCAAATTCTGCCAGTGGGAAATGGCCTTTCTGATAGTGCAGACACAATCTGGTGGAACAGATTGTTAGGTGGGTTGAAAATTGACGGGACCACCTTTGGCCGGACTCCAGGAGATCAAAGGGCTGACATCCAGCTGGCACCGAGCAGAGTACTTGGGGCTCGGTGCTGGGGTCCATGTTGCCATGCTGACGTTTTCATCAGCCGGCTGGTGAAGACACAGAGTGTGCCTTCCCCAAATGTGTTGATGGCACTAAATTAGGGGGAGCAACTGACATGGCAAGTGGAAAAACCTAAATCCAGAGGGATAAATCTGGGGACGAGGCCAACGTGAAGCTCGTGGAGTTCAGTAAGAAGCAGCGAAATGGTCTTCACCTTGGCCAGAACAAGCGCTTGCATTGGTAGAGGCTGGGAAGCGACAGGATGACTTGTGGTGTAGCTGATATGGATGTGGGTGTTACCGTGGATGCCAAAAGATGCCAGTAGACATGGAAGTTGCAAACAACCCAACAGGGCACCCTGATTGCAAATAAGGCAAACCCTCTACCAGGCTACATGGAGAAGGTCATGGCCAGCAGACTGTGGGGAGTTATAAGGCCCCTCTGCTTGGTTACTGGGCAGGCCACAGTTGGAGTGCTGTGTCCAGTTTTGCCCACCCCCTCCTCGGTCAAGACGCGTGTGGAGAGTGTCCGGTGCAGAACTACAAAGATGGTAAGATGACAAGATCATGTCCTAGGAAACAGATATTGTGGGATATGGGCTTCCAGAGGTCCCTTCCATCCAGTGTGCCTGTGCCTGTGCCTGCACGAGGAGTGACCTGATGTCCATTTGCATGGTCTGTGTTTTCACACTGTTCTTTTTGAACTCCGCCTGTTCGCAGTTCCAAGGGAGACTTGAAAAAAATATTAATACGCTAAGGCAGGAAAAATGTTAATGGGTAATTACAAATCGTTGAAACAATGGCTTTTCTTTGTCTAAAATAGCCCAGCTTTTAAAAAGAACTGAAGGAGGAAATACAAGTGATTTTTGTGCCACCTAATCTTAGTGATGTTACAGAACCGCCTGCCGTGTTTAGAAGAAATGCAGTGTTGCGAGCGCTCAGGAATTTCTTTCCAGAGGCCAAGACCTGCCCCTGATCCCGGTGCCCGCTCTGCACGCTGCCCTTTCGGGCGGCCGTGCCCGCAGCCGGCAAAGGCCAGCCGCGGTGTGGTGGCTCCTCGGAGAACATTGGTTGTGACTGACGCTGAAACACTGCATCCGAGGGTAAGGGAGGACGCATTCGTAAGACAGAGGACACTTCCGTGATCTGTCTTCAGGTGTTTTAGTTCAGTTTAGTAAGCTGGGTATGCAAAGGGACTTTGTCTTCAAAACCTGTTCTCTGATTTTTCTTGTTTTCACATCCTTGCCTCAAACGCTAGATCCACCTCTTAGCCTGAGGTGTATCTGTAGTACTTTTCCTCCCACTAATTGGGGTAAGAGGACTTCTCTGACTGCGCCATTTCAAGGCTGTCAGGCTGGTGAGGAGGACGGTGCCGCTGCCAGCTTTACTACAGACCTTGCACGCGTCTGCCGGCAGCGGAGCCAACCTCCATCAACACAGAGGTTTCTGGAGCAGAGAAGGATTTGTTCCACCTCTCGTCCTGCCTGGCTAGGTGTGGATCGTGCTGCCTCTGCCCAGCCCATCCCAGTGAGCCCCAGCAGAGCTGGCAGCACCGGGCCCCGTCTACCAGCAAGCTCTGCGGCTTCAGCGAGAGCCGGGGTTCTAGCGGGCTTCACCCATGGAAAGAGATTTTGCAGGCATGGTCTATATTTAGCCCGCTTCTGTTTGTGCCGCATTAAGTCATCGGAACAAGATAAGTTTATTGTTTCACTCCCACCGATGTGGCACCTTGCAGCTAACGCAAGTCAAATCCCACAGCCCGAGCGCAGCTCCTGTTTAACCCCGTTGGCACGTTTCATCCTGGAGCAGCTTGTAAAATTGGAGAAGAGGGAATCTTCACCCGCCTGTGACGTGCCGCCAGCGCGGGGAAAACAGGGCGGCTGCTGCGCGGGTCCTGTGCGAGGCGGGGAGGTGCCCGCGCAGTGGACACGTGGCCCAGCTGAGAGCCAGGGGGACTGGGGAGCGGTGGGTGCGCGCTCTGCATGTCGGACCTCCGCTGCCAGCCTGCTCTGCAGACGTCCGAGCGACCGATCTGACTCTTCTAGGCTTTTTCTTACACACCGAAGTCTTGATCTGCTACATGTAGTTCTGCTCCTAACTGAAGATTTAATTCTTGTACAGAATACCGAGTGCCTTTTAATTATTCATTCCTTCAGATACGAAATAACCAATGTAGAGGATCCTTTTATGGTTAGCTGGATTTAAAAGATAGCAGCCCCTTGTGATTCTGATATTTAATGCATGAGCGGGGACCAACTCCTGCCATCAGGCCTCCTGAGATGGTGCATCAGCTGCTGCCTTTGGGCAGCGTAATGCAGAGATGCCTGAGGGGCGTTTTGTTCATTTTGTCCTGACCTGAAATGTTATAGCTGGAGTGACGAGGTATGTGTAATGCTCCTCTAACCACAGCTATCTCCGAGCAGCATCAGTTCCGGTTTTCTAACTCGTTTTCTCGTGAGGAAGGGCGCTACCTCTGCAGGATCTGTGCCACCTTATCTGCTGTGAGATGGAAGGATCGAACAGGGAAGGAAGGAGGAGCAGATAACCGTCTACCGAGATTACAGACGAGATCAAAGGCTGAATGGGGAAATCAGCACTAGCGAAACAGGGGGGTGGGAATGATAAATGCAAAGAAGGCGAGGAGGTTCTTGGTCCTTATGTCTTCAGCCACTTGCGCAAAACAAGTTCCTCCATGTACATCACTGGGAGTAGAATTGGGATGAGAAGCTAACAAAATGTGTCGTTTAACTGTTCTAAATCAACCGTATGTATACTTTATTCTGTGGCTTATCACAGGGTAGGTAGAGGTAAGGGTTAGGGACAGCAGGGAGAGAGAAAGTGGATGAACTCTTAAGGTAAGGACCTCTCTTGTAGTGCAGGCACGCTGCCTCTGAGCAGCCCTGCAAATCCACAGGCGAGAATGGACAGCCACCCCGTTACCATACTTTACACTTACTTGGTTTGTATCACAGCTCTCCGTTACATTTTTAAATGCTTTTAAGAATCTCAAGAATCTTAAGGTTTTGTCAGTTGTTTTTTTCATAGACACGCAATCAAAAGATTAGCCGTCACCCTGAGACCTGACAAAGTGTTTATGAAAGGTGGTGACACTGGGGCATGGAGACAAATTTGTTTGCTTTTCTCATGTTGGCGGCATATCTTGGCAATCCTCTGCTCTAACTACCGGCCTACAAATATTTCTGGAAATATAGCCATTATATAAAGACATCGGATCACTGAATATTTGATTAGACGTATCATAATTTTCCATCCTGTGTGAGGACTCACGCTTTGTTTATGAAGTGTCTCCAGTCTGGACAGCAGCAAAAATCCGTGTGAGGTATGTGTGACTCAGGAGACTAAATAAAATGGCTCAAGGGCTATTAAGACATCCTTCTACATACAGTTTAAATAGAAATAAGCCAGTGCTGCTGCCAAGACAGGCAGAGCTGTAACACACCCTTTCCCCCTTGGCTCGTACAGGCACAGTGTTTGTGTGACTGTGCAGTGAATTGGATCGAGTGACCAAGTTAAAATAAACCCTTTTGTCCACCAGGTTAATTTTAGCTGGCATCAAATCCTGCATCTGGTTTCCCGTAGAATCACCGAAGGATTTAGACCCCTTTTCCCTATCTCCCACTTTGCGCAGGCCATTTGAGTTTGTGAACTCCTGGGGGGCATTAAGCGAATCTTTGCGCGAGGACTACCTGCATGCCCCTGCCAGGTATGTAAACTGTGAATCCGTGACAAAGGTACGGGAAACCAGACGTGGAACTACGCGTTGAGCTTAGTCATGTAGCACTAAAGGACGGAAAAGAAAGCAAGTCGTCGTACTGTTGGGTCTTTTCTTCCTGATGAGATAATCTGATTGGTATTGCAGACTTGCGGTTGTGAAATGAGATACGTATTATGTGGCTGGTGAAGCCTGCTGTAGGCAGTGAGTTCTCCATTTCTGCATTTCTGCTTTTGATTGCTTCCCAGGATGAAGATTTGAATCCGTCTACATTAACATTTCTAAGTTAGAGAGATAGTTTAATGTTTTGGTTACATCTGCTGTTTCCAAGACCAGGTAATAGTGAATGACATGTGATTGAGTTACAAACCTATTCAAATGCGATATTCATATTAAAAGTAGGAGATAAAACTTCTTTGCTTTTAAAGACCATCTCTCAGTACCTTCCGTGAGAGTATCCCTTCCCTTGCAAATAAGCTCTGATCCAGGCTCTTCCCAGCCAGTATATTTACAGGTATAAGGGCTTTAGTTTGCTTCCAGACCTTCATTGGCAAGGAATTGAGGGCAAAGTGGGACAGGCAGAATCTGCCCCAATGCTCTGCATTCGGATACCCTCCGTGGGTATAAAAGGAAGTCTGAGGCTCTCCTGGAGGTGGTGGGGGGAGCAACTGGCTGTGCTAAAATATAAGCTGGCCCAAGAGAAGACTTGGCATTAAATTTTTCCCCCCTAATGCCCCAGCTCATTAAAACCAGCTAGCCAAGAAGGCCAACGGCATCTTGGCCTCTATCAAGAATAGTGTGGCCAGCAGGAGTAGGGAAGTGATCGTGCCCCTGTACTCAGCGCTGCTGAGGCCGCAGCTTGAGCACTCTCTTCAGTTTTGGGCGCCCCAGGATAGGAGGGACATTGAGGTGCTGGAGCGCATCCAGAGAAGGGCAACAAAGCTGGTGAGGGGTCTGGAGAACACGTCTTATGAGGAACGGCTGAAGGAATTAGGATTGTTTAGTCTGGAGAAGAGAAGACTGAGGGGAGATCTTATTGCTCTCTACAACTACCTGAAAGGAGGTTGTAGCGAGATGGGAGCTGGTCTCTTCTCCCAAGTAACTGGCGATAGGACAAGAGGAAATGGGTTCAAGTTGCACCAGAGGAGGTCTAGGCTGCACATTAGCAAAAGATTTTTCACCGAAAGAGTTATCAAATATTGGAAGAGGCTGCCCAGGGAGGTGGTTGAGTCACCATCCCTAGGTGTGTTTAAAAGTCGTGTAGATGTGGTGCTTAGAGACATGGTTTAGTGGCAGACCTGGTAGAGTAGGGTCAGTGGTTGGACTGGATGATCTGAAAGGTCTTTTCCAACGTAAACGATTCTATGATTCTATGATTTTAACACTTCCTAGCCCATAGCCATTAATATTGAATAGATGTTGTTACTGTACGATAAAGCAACCCACATCACGCGTGGGCTCACTTCTCTGGTGAAGTCAGGAGAACGTGCAATGAAGAGTTTGGCAGCTCAGCACTTACATGCTGGCTGCAGAAGACCAGATAAGAACTGATGTCTTCTAAAACTTGGTGGTACAGAGTTAACTTGCAACTTGTTTTAAATAATAAAGCTGCTAGGTTAAGTTTATATTAGTTCAGCATTTTGTATGATGTGCGTTTTTAAAAAAAAATCTGGTTCTACAAGCTTTAGGATGGATTTACTGTACTGTTGAACTATAGTGTTGTTCTTTGCCGCTTATGTTATTAAGTGACTGTTTATCTCTGGAGATAATGAAAATGAACTCAAAATTGACTTTGCTTTGCAAAGCTTTTAGGAAGCAAACTCTTGGCTAGGGAAACCAGCCTCAATCCAGTGTTAAGAATATCTTTTTGAATGATTTTCTGGAAAAATTATAAAACCTACATTTGGGACCCAAATTGCTGTGGGAAATAGAGAAATTGAATGCATATGGGGAAAAATCACACTCTCTAATTGCTTTTCTTGTCATGTGTCTTGGAACATCAATAAATGTTAAAATAAATGACATTTTTATAAGGGCAGGGGTGCATTTTCCTGAAAGCATTAGGCAAATACTTCAGCTGTTTTCAGAATGTAGCATAAAAACTAAGCTGGCAAAGGAATAAAAGATGATGGAAATAATCCTTTTAAAAAAACATGTGCAGGAAACACTGGCAGCTTGCTAAAGAAATATCCAGTGAGTCATTTCAACAGTTTGTTAAACAACAGCTATATTGTTTGGGCTCCTAACATGCAGGTGACCTGAAGTCTCCAAATAATGCTTCGGGCTCCCGAGGTGCACAACTACCTGTCCTTCCCCAGGAACACCAGCAGTCTTCCTGTGGCACCTTCTTAGCTCGTTTTTGTCCTGCTTGTGTGCCAGGAGAGGAGTCTAAGGTGTCTGTCCGCAAACGCGGCTGCAGGGCTTACTTCCCGTTCAGAGTTTAAAGATATTCTGCAACTAGCAGGATTAGGTTTGGGCTTTTGTAATACAAAAGTTCTTTCTGATGGGTAGAGAGAATGAACCAGTTAAAAATTCAACAGATCTCGCCATTCCTTGTGATTCGATAAAAGTCAGTACATTTTGCATTTTTTAACAAAAATTGGAAATGCAGTGTAAGTTTAACCCAAGCTTACAGAAAGTTAATGTTTCAGTAAATTGTGGTTGGATTGGATATTCCTTCTTTGGAGCTACAAAACTATCTGAGATACAAAGAGAAAATCTAGAGACAGGTGTATACTTCATAATGTGCATAAATCCTTCCTTTTCTTCCTTCCTTCCATCCAGAATCGCTTGGCATGGAAAGTGTTATTTTCTGTCACTTTGCAGTTGCAGGGCCCTTTTGATGCGTTACACTGCCACACTTTTTTTCATTTGGGGGCAGAATCTCTGAGCTGCTGATTAATCTTATTAAGGAGTCATACCCAAATTATGCAACAGGAGTCAGTGGTCCTTTTGGAAATCTTAATAATTAGCGTTTAGTCAGCTGAGGAATATGGTACTTACTGATGAGAGTGATGCTTTTTAAAGGAAGTGGCAGACATAGCTGTTTCCTCACTGTTGAAAACATTTAAACTGAAAGCAGTTTAAAACATAATGCTGCTTCTGTGGATGCTTCTGTAGAGGAACCTTTCATGTCCCTGAATTATTTACAGTGCTGGTCTGCTGTGCTTGCTTTCCTGTCTGCTTTTCACGTGTATGCAGAAAAAATGATATATAAAATGCTTATGATTTGCATCCACGTTTTTTCCTTGCCCTTGAATAAAAGGAGATGATTTTTTTTTTGTCACAATGGTATAAAGGGACATTCCTACTGGAGGTCAAATTGTCAAAGCTGAAGAAAGAGCCAGAGAAGCAGTATGAGGAACCACAAGAACTGCTAAAAAGCAAGATGGAGCAATTTCCCTGCAACTTTGAGGAAGAAACACAGGTTACGGAGGGGAGGAATTTGGAGAGCACCAGTAAGGTGGTCTGTGTGCACCTAGTGAGATACAAGCCATCCTTGCAGCGCTTCCATGAGCTGGTCTTGGAGTTAGCCAGGGTCTTTCTGAAACCAGCTTTTTCTGAACTTTTCTGAAACTTGTTTTTTTCTGGTATGTGTAATAGAGCTGAAGTGGTGAAAATAGCAAATAAGGAATAGAAAGGGAAAGCAAAGTAACAACACCGAGAAAGACTATACATCCGTATATACAAAATACTTGGTGAAATGGGATTCTTGGCAAAAAATGCTTATGTGCACATGGAAGCAAGAACAGAGGCTGAGTGCCGAGAGGACCATAGGAAGAAAAAAATTAAAATTAAAAAAGCTTTACTTAATTTTATTGGCTAGTGGTAGAATGGTGGAGGAGATGACAAGCTGGTGAATCTACAGTATTTCTTTCTGCTGCTTTTTGCATGAGTTTTTAATGGGATGGAATATACTTTTTTGGGGAGAAAAAGGTATGCAGGTCGTTTTTTCTTTCCTGACTTGATTCAAGAAGCAGAAGAGGGATGGACGGTGGGATAATCTGTGGAACATGTGACTTTATATCCCAGGAAAAATTTAGAGGAACAGATTCAACCCTGGAGAAATGCCTGTAAATAGCAAAGGCAGCTGAACTCTTTGGGGAAAGGATAAAATAATACCAGCCACTAGCGTGGAAAAAGCTTCCAGGCTGCAATTAAAGGAGCTCAAAGAGATTAACAAAGGCAGAAAAAGTAGCATCTTAGCCCCTGTGCGCGTTTCAGACGGTGGCACGCAAAGTATGAAGTAAAACTGCCCATTGCCGGTTGGGGTGAGGGAGGGGGGAAGGACACAGCACCACGCGTGTCCCAGGCTGGCAGAACTCCCCGCAGGGCAGCGGTGGTTGTCTGCAGGCCCTGGGGAACGGGGCTGTGGGCAGGCATGGTGCTCCTCCATGCCATTGCTCTGGGCACGCGGCGACCTCCTGTTGGGGCTCGGCCGCTGTGGTTCCATCAGGTGGCTTAGCAAACGGGGATCGTTGCGACAGAACTGGGTTAGGAGTGAGTTTTCTCTGCAGTTTTGAGAAGAATTGGCAAGAGGGCACAAATCTGGGACGGTGATCTGGGACGCTGACGGTCGACGAATGCGACGACGAATGGGCACCCAGAGGACATGGGGATAGCTGAATTAGGCCTCGTTGGGTCTGTAACTTCATAATGAGGAAGAAACTTCTTTTTCTTTCTAAAATGACTGAGTAGAGGACAGAAATTATCCATTTCCAAGGACTGATATGACTGATACTACTCATACTGCCAACTATATTCAGGGCAGAGGGTTTCCCTGTTCTAAACCAGGACGGAGTGTATGGTTTGCAGAGCTGGCTGAAACACCTTCTATCACTTATGAACCTCTTGCGTACAGACAACTGCAGACATTAACTTGGTTTCATGGATGTTTTGGTACAATTTGAAGCAAGAACTAGAAGGGCATCTAAGGGAAAAGCCTGAGTTGGTGCTTCCAAACTGAAGGTGAAAATTCAGGTGTGCCATACTGGCCATTGACCTCTCGTTGATCCATGTTACAACCTGAGAAACTATGAGCTGTTAAAGAAATGTCTTCTCCAAAATATGTGGATTGCTGATGGCGTTCCTCAGTGTGGAACAATTCCACCTTCTCACCTCCACATCTGAAGTGGATATGGAATCCCAAAGCCATAGGAAATTGCTGATGAGTGTCTCCAGACCCATGCAGATCATTTGAGGTTCAAGGACTACAGCATGAGACGTTCCTGCCCAGAAGCTGCAAGTGGTGGCAGATACACTGAAGGGCACATGTCCTTGGGAGTGCAGAGCAGGTGGCTTTGTGGAAAAAGTGCTTGGATGTGCACCTTATGTGTCGGTGATGAGACAGGTAGTTGCAGTGGTTGGGGACTGAATTGCTTCTTCAGTAAGAACACAGAGTCCTCTTTGATAACTATGGGGTTCTTGTCCTTTGCTCCAGGTGCAATTCCTGAAAAAATACCAGTTAAGAAACACTTTTTTTTTTTTTCCCCTAGGAAAAGAACAGAGGCAGCAATGAGATGCTTTGAGTTAAAAGAGCATTCTCACATAGCACCACACTGGCAGCATTTATCAGTCAAATTCGTAGCTTGGTATCTGACTGATAACTTCTCTGCCCAGAGCTTATTGCAAAGTCCGAGGATGCCCTCATGGGCCAAAGGCAAGTACATTGGACAGTAGGTGCTGGCACTCCTGGAACTGCAGGTTTCTTTAAAAGCTCAGTTGATATTCTAATGTTTCCTTTTTAAAGCAAGTAAATGCAATGGTGACCTTGTCTGTCAAGAAATGTCATTGTTAGCAAAACCTTTAATGGCAGCGTGTTCCATATCCCTAGCTGTTCAGCAAACCTACACTTTGGTAGAAGAATCTCTCCTGCTGAGGGAAGGGGAAGAAGAGGGGTGTTCATACAGCCTTGTCAGCCCAAGGCAAAGCAGGGACAGCCCAAGGCAAAGCAGGCAAAAGTGGCATTTTCTGCTCTCCGAGGTGCAGTTAGGGGGCAGGCTGAACTAAACAGATCCGCAAGGGGATGGAGACATCAATCTCCGGAGGATGTTGGCATCAGTGACATAGTGCTCGCTGTGTGGGTAAGAGAAAGTAACTGCTCTTTGCGTTCTAGTCCACATCAAGCAGGCTGTTTCTAGTCTAAAAATATTCTCTGTGGTGACCTGTCTGAGAATAATTTTATATCACTTCCCTGACTTTATTTCTGGCTTTTGATTTCCCACAGAGATCTGGAGCCTGATGGATCAGGCCGGTTTCTGGGAGTAATTGTGGCAGTCCTGTCTCGGCAAGGAAGGGCCCCGTATCTGGAATGTGCTTTCCTTGGCAAGCGCTGGGTGGTGGCAACCTTCAGGCTGTGACAGGAGACCTGTTTATTTACTTTGGTTCTTACGCTTACTGTAGGGGTTTTTCTCTGTGTGTCCAACGTCGGGTGCCAATACTTCTCTCCCACCCATGGGCTCAGGGATAGCTACACCCTGCAAGACATACACTGCGGAAATTTTTCATGGCTGTTTTATTAACAGGCTGGTTCAACAAGGCCAGCAGTTTTATAATAGGGTAATACATTTTAAATTAATAAAGTCATTTGTTAAAGCAGTTGACTTTAATAAGGGGTGTTACTTTTTACCAGTAAAAGTGAGTGAAAAGCTCTTGAAGCAGGTAGCCAAAAGGGTTGCCTTATCCAGGTCCTTCCCCCTCCCTGCTTTTTTTTTTTTTTTAATGTTTCTGTCTGTCTAAGGGTGGGACCATCCAAGATCACTCAAAGAAGACTGTAAATTGATGTCAAATGTGGTAACAGCGATCTACTTATCTGCAGTGGTGGAAGTCCTACTGTAGATTGGACAGAGTGGGCAATAGTAAAAAAGAAAACCAAACCCAAACCTCTCGCCTTTCCATGAGCACAGGGATTGCTATACGAGCATGAAACAACAAAGGTTTCTCACTTTTTCTCTACCTCCCAGGACCTTTTATCCAAAGTGATCTTTTGCTTCAGCCTGGGGATATGACAGAGTGCCTTCACCCAGGTGCTCTCTGGCTTAGCCCACAGCTGAGACTCGTCCACCATAATACCTGATAGAAGAATGTACCGGAGGCCACATAGTGACACCAAAGGTCTGTCTAGCCAAGTATCCCTATCTAACAGTGACCAAAACGGGTTCCTAGTGTAAGAACAGGGCAAAGAGTTTTCACAATTTTCTCATCTAGTCTGCAACCCTTTGCAAACCAGGGACTTCCAGAGCCAGAAGGGAGTTCATTGTCGTTAATAAACATGGGTGGATTTCCCTTCTGTGAACGTGCCTCCCCTTAAGCCTTCACTAAATGTGTTGACTCCGTGGTGTCTGGCTGTGAGGACGTCCACAACACAACTATGTTGTGTGTGAAGAGGCAATTCCCTTAATTTTGTTTTTAAACCTGTGTCCTGATGTTTGATGTTCCCTAGTTTTTTTGCTGGGAGAGACAACAACAAATTAGTCTCTCTCAGTGCCACTCATGATGTTACAGACCTCGCACAAAGAGAAGAAAATATTCTGTCAAATCTTAAGTCTTCCTTTCTTTGGATCAAATAATCTTTCTCTTGCTGCCTCTCTTGTATCGAAAGATAAAAGTATCATTTGTCACCAAAAAAAGCCACCTGCCACGTGTAGTCACAAGAGATTAGCATGATGTCTTCCACCACTTCTGTTCTCGTAAAGCATAAAGAAGACAGGGCAAAGGCTGGTGTCACCCACCCACGTTTTTTCAGAGCAGTTCTTCATGGGCAGAGACACAAAGCGGCAAACACTCTGCCAAACCCACTGCAACTTGGCGATCTTGTTAGGAAACACGCCAGGACCTGCGCTGCCTCCTAGTTGTAGGTGGATATTGGCAAGAAGTTCAACGCAGGGTAAGCGGAAGGGATGCTGGAAATACGCAGCTCACTCTTCTTCTTGCACCCTCACAGTGAAGTACTCACCAGCATTTATGCTTTATCCTTGAAGAAACTAAGCCTAATGCTTACATTAGTGCCTGGGCAAGGACAGAACCCATCTCCTGCAACCAAGCACCATGGTGGCTTCACAGATTTCCTCCACTGGTTCCCAGGAGCTCCTCAGAAATGTGTATTTCATCATAGCTTAGCTGGGGCAGCCCTGGATCCTTCTTTTATAAGTGATTGGTGCTGCAGCGTGCCAGGCATGGTACGAAGTCAGGGTACAGTCCCTTCCCTGGCGTGCCCGCGGTGCCTGCTCAAGCACCAGCTGCTTCAGATATGAAGAGAGCAGTAGCGTGTCTCTATTTTTATGCCAGAACTCAAAAATGCATTAGTGCTCCTCCTAATGCATGAGGACTTGCATCCATTGACTTTTGGAAGTAACTTGGACCACAGATTACTGTTACTGCTCTCTCAGTTATTAAAAATAGATGGATCCTGAGAAATTACGAGATTTGACTAGAGCAGGCAAGTTTCAGCACTGATTAGCCCATCTCTGTACTTGAAGAACAAACTGTTAGTACAAGATATGAGTGGAGCAACTGTATTTAGAAACGTGTTTCCAGGGAAACATTAGTTTCTCTGGAAGACAACCCCAAGACACGAAATTTTATGTGACTCTTGGGACAAATGTAAGTTTGAAGACTTTTTTTTTTCCTCCTACTTTTTATAGCGAGTACATTCTGCTCCAGATTTATCCGTTTCAGACCTGCATGGTAAAACCTGTTTTAACTGTGGAGTCCAGTATCTCAGTGGATTTCATTAAGAAAAGGGCCCACACAAGCTGCAGCTTCAAGATCCGTTGCTTGCATAGCAACTGAAATCAAATCAGCACTTTCTAAGTATATCCTTCCACACCGTGCAAAGCGTGGCCTCAAGAGCAAGGCTCAGGTTGTAACTTGGCTTCCTGTGTGACATTAGGCAAGTCAATTAACTGTAACATGTTTGTACAATCAGTATAGCGACAATTTCTTACCTTTGCCCCTCAAACTGCAAGGATGAATTTATTAAGCTTCTAGAAATCCAGAGAAAAAGGGCCAGTTTATACTGGCTGAAAGTTCTTCCTCTGACTAGCTCTTCTTCCTGAAACCAGACAGAGTTTCATCTCTTAACCCTTTGGCAGCTTCTTTACCAGGCAAATTCTCTAGAAGACCGTTGGCTTTTGCTTAGTGAGAGAAGTTGATGTTCTTTATACCAAGGAGGTTTCTGATGAAACTGCGAATACTATGAACTTGTCAAAGTACTTTTTGTCATTATCTTGTAAAGTGTAATTTACATGTTCAGAAACTCAAAGTTTTTTCTTGCCTGCACATTGTATGTGACAAAAATATGTCCTTTGCTCTGTAATTGTACTTCTATACCTGATTGTATCTTTATTTTTTCTTTTTTAAATGGAGAGAGCAGTCTGGAAGTATATAAGTGAAAATAATCACATAATTCAGCTTTAAAATCCTCAATGGATACAGAAGTAAATCAATCGGTTATTATTTTTCCAGCAGACACATATGAGCCAATACTGGCATTTGTAAAAGTCAGCATTTATCTCCATTTTTAGTTTTCTGGCCAAGGTAGGAGAGGGCAGATAAAGTTTGTCTTGGGAGTTTGAAAGGCCCATGGCCCTTGCTTCTCATCTCTTGATGTCCAAGAGTCTTTGTTTGCTTACACGCGTGAGGTTTAAAGTCACTGTCTGTAAAACAGCTATAAAATGAAACCTTTTCAGTGTTGAAAGATCAGAGAAACTATTATTTATGTCGTAATAAAACGGACTATGGATTAAATCTGTTTGTTTTAGCAGACAAATAAAAGCTAAATCCTGGTGCCTATCTTTAGCTGTGGGTACTGTCAAGGACGCGTCTCTGCGGGACGCCGCCGTGCCCAGAGCGCTGCAGGATGTGCCACGAGTGGGGGATGAAGGCTCTCCAGACCTTAGAGGTGTGCAGCATGTTGTGGTGTCATAGCATCAAATCCTGATTAAATTATGTGCTTAGGGATTTCTGACATGCTTTTCCTACTTAATTGTCACCCACGTGTTTCATCGGGCGTAGAATTATATGTCATTATATTGCTGTCTTTGGTCCATACTTGCTTTCTTTGCTTTTATCACCTGCTCATCTCCAGCAAAGCAGGAAAAGCCCTCTTCTGACGACCTGTCTCCAGTCAGATGGTTCCCACCTACTCTGCACACACCACAGAACGTGAAAATGAAGAGTGTGCACGTTATTGGTATTGCTATTGCTGACCGTTTGAAAACAAACAAAAAGTGAAATAACTGGTCTGGCGGCCAGGCGCAGCTGTAGTCAATAGTGTGAGCTGACTGGCAGTAAAGCAACATGGGGTGAAGTTATTTTTCAATCAAGTTAGGCTTTACCGTACTAATCCACTGAAACTGCAAAGGCTGTTTTCAGTAAACGCGTCACTTTATTAAATGGGAGCCAAAGCCAAAGGAAATCCACTTAAGAAAGAAAAGTTAAACAATGTAATTCTGCAGCTGTAGAAATAAATTGAAATAGAGAAGGTGTATTTTCAAAGCCATTCTTACAGCTAAATTGCAGTCATTATTATACGGAGAAATAAACTAAAAGATAATAATGAAAAGTTTCACTCTTTTCTTCCAAGGGAAGTTACAGCAAACAAAATTCCCCATCCTGACTTTCCCGGTGACTTGCCTATGAATGTGATGTTGGCGAGCAAGGGAAGAACCGTCTGCTGGTGAAGTTCAGTTGTACTTTTTTTCCCCTCGGTTACTTCCAGTATCATAGGGTTAGTAGGTAAAAGCTGTTGCTGTCTTTGCAATGTTTTTGCCCTAGGATTGAATTTTATACCGGGGCAAGCCAAACTGGCGCAAGAGTGGCACGCTGTTGTATCAAGTCCTGTTGGCATTCCTTTCTTGGCTGGGTAAATGATGTTACTGATCAGCAGTTGTGATATTGTTAGACAGATGCATCATGAAAATCATCCTATGAACTGCTTATTTTCTAAACGTTAGGGCCTGACAGCGTAGTTGTCACCGAAGTATGTGACGGCCTTTGCCGTCAGCGTTCGTGGGTTTAGTTTCAAGATCCTTTCAAAGCATGAATGATTCCAGTGTTTAAAATGAGAAGCACAGAGATCATGGAAATTTGCCCAAGGTCTGAAAGGGATTCCTTCAGTCATTTAAGACTTTGAGCCTCCTCCTCTCCATCTTCTATGTAATATTCTCAGTAGAGGTCATGCTCTGGTATCCATGACCTTCCTAGCAATATGTTGTAGCAGAATCTAAATGCTGTTTGGCATTGAGAGTCCTTTTATTTTTTTTAATGATACCTCAGTTTCAAAGTAGCGTCTTTTGCTTAAAGACTTACTGTTTCCCTGTTGCCATGCAAAAGGCTGCAATCAGGTAGTTGCGTTCCTGATTATTTTTTTTTTCTCTATGAAGATTTCATTGTGTTTCTAATCCTGAGGGGAACTGACTGTACAATCATGTTTTAGTCATGATTACTCAATTCTCTGGTCTGACTTCGCTTGTACTCTGTGTGCTGTGAGTGCTTTGATGGAGCTCGTTGCCATGCACACTTCAACCCTGCCAGAGTTCTTGGAATACTTAATAGCGTCTTTCCGTGACCCCAAAATGACAGACACTGGGGATATATGGCTCTCAAAACCCATGAGTCAGGTCTCATATTCCTGAAATGTTTGGTTTGCCTTAAGTCATTTCATACAGCTGTAAAGAGTAGAAACTGTTCGCAAGAGTTAAGCTTCTCACCTTAAAACCAGGCTCTCAAAACGAAGCAGCTGCTGAATGGTGTGAGCAAGGCATGGCTCTGAGTGCCGAGCAGGACCTTCACCGCCTGCAAAAGCTTCAGCTTAAAGTCTCTAGGTCTAAGCATAAACGTGGCCTTAGTGACGCGAATGTCTCATCATCCTCTGTCACCCAGAATTCAATGTCCATGGTTGTATTAGCTCAGCTGATCTCCGTGTTGTTGGTAAGACATCAACATGTTGCTGATGTTGCTGACATCAGAAGCTGCACGCGGGACGGCCTTCCTGGTGCTTTTGGGGTCTTCTCCTATTTAATGGATTGTCCAGCTGAGTTGCCGTAAGGAACTGGAGTGTGTAGTCCTGCAAGCAGCAGTGTCCTTGCTATCCTCTTCTGTTGCTCATCCATCCATCTCACATCCTACAGATGAAGAAAAATAGAGGCCGAATAGTGCTTTTTCTGTTGGAGAGGATGCACGTTCCAGCTCTGTAAGTACCTGCAGGCCTAAGGAAGGTAGTTGTATCATCTCTTAACCGTATCCAGCACATGCCAGCAGTCCTCTGTGGTGAAATTGGCAGGTGTGCCTGTGGCAGCGAGGCGAAGAGTCGGAACAGGAGCTGGCTGATTGGAGCTCTTCTGACTCCTGTGGAAGTAGGAATGCTGTCAGTCCTCATGCTCCGCGCTACTCCCATTGCACAACGTTCACAGTTTGATGTGGCAAATGGATAAAAAATGCGAGGAACACACATTAACCAGAATCCTGTCGTTTGGGCTTGAGGCCAGAGCTGCAAAGCAGCGCAAAGGCTTCGTGGGGTGGGGAGAGTGAGCTGATCTGATAGTGTTTAGATGTATGACTGCTCTCAGGCCAAGGGTTGATGTACACAGTAGGCCAGCTCTGCTGCCAAAATGCTGTTTGGCACCCTCCTTTGTGCTGGCCGAAGCGTTTGCTAAGCCTCATAGCGCCAGTGCCGAGCTGTGCTGGGTTAAAGAGTATGTGAAACTACACTTCTGCCTGGTGCAACTGTGAAGTCCCTCCAAGCAGGCTGCAGGGACTGAATGGTTCCTTCTCTTCATCCCTCTAATAGTCTTGGGGTGTGGCCAAGAGCACCAGGAAGCTGGGGAAAAATCATTCTAATTGGCATTAAAAGAAAAATAAAAGTAGAGAACTGATTCAAAGGGCTGTAGAAACCAGACCCTCTGACAGAAGCTTGCTCTCTTTCCAAAGTGCCTTTATACCTCTTGTGCTGTGGACTATGACATATATTTGAAGGTCCGCCTTTCTCTGGAATGTCTGATTACCATTCTTCCGAGTACAAGCTAACATAGCAAATAAAATGGCTTATGTCCTGTTTTGAAGTATATCTCTCAAATCTGTTTCGGGAAGGATCGTTATGCATGTTAAGCACAGTTCAAAGCAACAAAATGCGTGTTCTTTCCATGGTTTTTTTTTGTTTGTTTTTAAACTTGCTGTTTGGAAAGATGTGATGCATGTGAGCACCGTTGAGTGTACTAAAGCAAGGGCTTAGTTCCTGAAGTTCTTGGTGCTCCCATGTTCTCCTTTGTAACGCAAGACAATGCTATGTCTTGTCCCCAAGGATGTGAAAGTCTGATAAGGAAGATCACAGAGCTCATCTGCTTGAAAGAAGATTGTCTTACTATGAGTAATACTGTACATGAGGAACGCCTCTCTGCTAAATTTTGTTTCTGGAAATGTCCATAAATAACACAAATATTTGCTTGGCACTAAAGTCCAAATTCCTTCACGTTTGCTTTTTCTTCTGGGTGGATATTCCCCGTGGGCCATGAAGGAGAAAGGGTGAGTTTTCATGGTTCCTGCCATATTCTTGTTTGAATTTTGGAAAAGAATTGCAAAAAATAGAGAAGTAGAAAGGTGGTTGTTGTCCTGGAGGTTACAGGTGAACTATTTAATGAGCGAGTCAGGAGGCACAACAGTGTCAGTGTTGAAGATGCATGCAGTGTCCAAAGCTCATTGGGCTCCGGTCTTTTGATGGCATTGGTTTAATGCCATAAAATGGTACTATTTTAGTGCTGGATCCTCAGAACAAGAGAACGTGTATACACATTTCTTTTCCTTGGGTTTTCATCCTGGCAGATTTGCTGAAACCTGCCTTCAGGCACACAGCTAAAAATGTGGAGCTCTACCAAGAGCTTCAGTCGGTCACTTGAGGGCTGCATTGCTGCATTCTGGGAGACTCTTAGGAAGAACTGGGATCCTGAGTGTTACAGCAGGCCTCAATCCAAGCCCAGTCCAAGATGTTGTCTGACACCTTCTAGTTTTGATTAATTGGTAAGCTGTACCAATGCTATTTCTGAATGATCTTCACAGATTATAGCCTAGTTTGAAAGGCTGCTGGAGCGAAAGAAAGACTGCTACTGACTTCAGGAAAATAATTCT
Source organism: Burhinus oedicnemus (assembly GCA_008921705.1). Lineage (NCBI taxonomy): Eukaryota > Metazoa > Chordata > Aves > Charadriiformes > Burhinidae > Burhinus > Burhinus oedicnemus. The sequence continues at coordinate 2,284,169 of VFFE01007008.1, forward strand.
CTGCTAACTTTTGGCAGCTGGATAGCATCACCCAGAACAATGCCCAGGACTTCCAACTCATGGTTCCCTGTGCTACCTAAAGCAGTGCTCACCGGCGTGCAGAGGGGACCAGGCTTTCTGCTGTGCTGCCCACAAAGCCTGAGCCAGGGTTACAGGGGGCAGAGTTAGGGTCAGAGTCTTGTGGAGGAGGCTACATGATTGAATTAGCTGAGCACTCAGAATTTTGCCATCCTTGATCTGCCCTTAACTTCTTCTGTGGCAGCTACCCTTTTCTCAGAAAAGCGGGTGTGACTCTCTTGAAGCATAGCTCCTCGAAGGTCATTGAAGACACATGGCAACTCCTCAGGGAGTCCCTGCTAGGCTCTTCCATTTTATAATGCATCTTAAAAAGGACCTCTACTGTAGTTCAGCTTGTTAGCTATTTTAATCTAACTTTGCCAGTTTACACTCTGGCAGTTTCATCCATTTTTAAATCGCAGTTGCCTTGCTCTGTGACCCAGCACCTTGCAGCATATCTCTAATCTCTTACGTTGTGCTTTTGGTTTTGTTTTCTGCTCCATACCTCCAAGAACGGTCTCGTACCCTCTACTTCAGTTCATGTGTCTGGCCAACAATGGACAAAGCATCTGCTTATTCCTCCAAAGCCACAGGATTTTGTGCTAGTTAATACTAATCTTTGTAAATCTCTTCGATTTTTTGCTCTTAGAGTTGCATGTATTTCTGCATGTTTCTAATATTCATCTGACTACCATGCTCCTCACTCTATTTTTTCTGTGCTGCTTAGTGGCTTTGATAAGAGACATTAAAGGGATGGATAAATGGGAGAGAGGCAGAACGGAGTGTGATTCTGTGTATTTTTCACCAGGGGGACCCACCTGAGGCCTCTTCCTTTCTTGAGCATACCAGTAGGTCTTGGTTGTCCATGGAGTGGGTTACTCCTTCTGGCTTATAATACTGTTTTTGCAGAACTGCACATGTATAATTAAGTTTTACTTCTGAACCTCTTCTGACACCTCTGTGTCCTGTTCAGAAAGCTTCATAAGCATTTCTTGGTTCGGATTATATACTGGCTGGGTAATGTCCCTGAGTTGTCTGGGGACAATGGGGGAAGCAGAAAAGAGAAATCCAGAAGCCACAGGCACCCCAACAGGCAATTCTTTGTGATTTCATGGCTTCTGCATGGTAGTTCTGTGTCACACCACATTTGTGGTTGCCTTTCCTTACCTGAATTTAGAAGATGAAACTACTGTCTTCTAAGTACAAGTCTGCCACAGGTAAAGGCAAATTCCAGAGAATATTATACGTCTCTGGTAGTTGTGTCCTCAGCCCTTCTGTACCATCCCGTAGTTCTTTGAAGGTTCTGGTTACTAATTGTGAGAGTTCAAATTTTGCGTTAAAGACTGACTCCTGTAAAGGAGCTCAGGAAGCTGCCCAGTACTTCTGTTGGAAGTGGATGAGTTGCTCGTCTCCTGCACCTGCATTTTCTTCCTTCTGGACACAAATTCAGTTACAACGTTTTCAAACGCATAAAAGTACAGTTCACCACCAACTATTAACATTAACTGACGAATATAGGAAGCAGTGGGAATCTGGGCACACGCTAGTTCTCATCTGACTCTGAATGTCAAGAAACAACCCTGTGACACATAGTGTGGGTTTTGCTGGGCTCCTTTGCTCTTCTCAAATTATTCAGGCTTTAGCACTGTTGTCAGAACTGATGTAAAGCAGAATATCTTGTTGCATTTCAGCTTTTCATGTCTCAACAAAATTACCCAGCCAAAAGGATTTTTTTTTCCTCTCTGGAAGGAAAAAACACAAACAATAAAGGGGTGTTTCACAGTCCAGGCTTTCGAGGTTTGCCACAACAAGTAAGGGTAAATGCAGAGCAGTGGAGATGAACCGGACTGGACTTTGTGACTAGCCCTTACTTGGTGGAGGTAGGGTGGTTTCTGGAAGCTGTTGTTCTTTTCTTAGATGCTACAGGATGAGCACTGCAATCTTCAGTTAGGAGTGATACATAGATACTGGTGCAGATACTGGTATAGGTACGGGGCATTCTCCATGTCAGTGGGAGGGAAAGGGATGTGCTAGTGCTGCTAAAACCACGTCGGTGTGAAGTTGATTCAAGAGCCATTCCTCTAACTAACAAGAAGATGGGGCTAAATGGCACCTGGCTGAATGCAGTGACTACACTTTAGTTATTTTCAGAAGGGCGCTCCTGGTTTTATTTTTGAGCAAGTGAAGAGAATCGGCCCTGATATACTCAAGTAGGTAGAAAAGGTGCAAGAAGAGGTTGAAATTGAAGTTACGCAGTGTCCTTTGAAGCGGAGTTCAGCACTCTGGCAATGGCAAAGGGTGGAGATTTGCCCACTGCGGAGCTGGGGACCTAAATACCCCCAAGAAACACTGGCAGTCCCAGGAGGTGAACCCTTTGTAGAAACCAATACTAGTGCAGCAGAAAGCGCTGGAACGCAGTGAACCCTGGAGCAACTCTTGAGTCGAGAGGTTGTAAAAGTGCATTGCTCCTAATGGCCACTGCTGGTGTAGCAAACCCTGTTGATTTTCACGTACAGGAGGAGGTATTATGCACTTTATACGGCATGTATAATTTACCAGAAAAGGTGGTGTGCACAGTTTGAAAACTCCTTGCTGGATCAATGCTTAGATCACTTGTTAAATCAATTCCAAAGCCATCGAGTTTAACCTAATTACTACTGTGTTGGGTTCGGTAACATTCCCAGTAAACACTGATGTTTGTTTCATTCAAAGTGTTCAGAACAGAATTCTCCCTCTCCTTTTTTAAAATTGTCAAATTTTGTTTCACAAGAACATTCCTGGTATGTAAATGAGAAATGTAGTTAATCTGTTCAATAACATTTTCCATGTGTATAAAAAGTCATGAGAACAAAGATGTTTGCTTTGTGATTGAAGGGTCCAGGAAGGGGAATCTCTACCATCTGCCACTACCAAATTACTTTTCAAGGGGCAAAAATAAATCCCTCTCATTGGAAGCTATTTTGATCAGCTCTAACAGTAATATTTTATGTAGGATTTCTCTTCCAGAGCCCAGTAGAATTTACAAGAAAATGCGTCTTCCTAATGCTTTGGTAAGAGGAACATCTGTCTCAGACATTGTGAGGATTGAACCACTAAGAGTTTTTTAGAAATCCCATATTCATCCCGCAATATTTGTCTGTTGTATATAATCCTAATATACCAATTGCAGCAGTAAATATTTTTCTATAACCAGACACTGAACTCCAAAAGAAACCTGTTTAGCTGCAGCTAACGAAAATGTAATGCCTGTGATCCTGCCATGTTTGTGTTCTGCTGCAGCAACCTGAGTTTTAAAGAATTCTGAACCAGCAAGACTCAGACTCTGCAACTTTGAAATGTAAAAGCCTCAAGCTTTCAACACCTGCCATAGAAATTTAATAAGGACCCTAATAAATGGGTCAGTTTCAACAAACAATTAACTTAACAACTTCATCTGGAAGGCTTAGAGGCCCTTTTTCATAGGAGGTAACTTGAGAGCAGTCTCATGTTATACAGTGTAGTTAATGTTTCCTTTAGAAAACCAGAGTTTTTAAGATTTAATATTTCACATGCTCCAAATTACATCAGATTGGCGTATGGTACACAACAAAGCCTTCAACCCCTGTACAGATCAAAAAGAAAATTTATATTAATCTTCTAAGCTGTTTGGGAGTTTCTTAAGCAGAAGGAAAATATACAATTCCCAGGAATTCAGAAGCTTATAAAATGAATTTTGTGGGCGATTTGGATAAAATTATTCCTTATACTTTGATTATGCCATTAAAATTCACACTCCTACAAATACGGAGATTTTCTTGTAAGTACCGAGTAGGCAGTGAGCAGTGCAGCTGGGCTGCACCGTAGCCACTTGAGAGGAGTGTGTTCTCCTACCTGCTGTCTTACGGCGTGAGCTATTTTTTCAGCCCTCTTGTAAAAATATATAATAGAGATTAAGTCGCTGAGGGTTCAAAGTGTTTAACGTAAGTCTGTGTTGCGATGAAGCAAAAGTAGAAAATTTAATTGCACTTCTCCCTGCCTTACTTTACACATTTCACCTCAAACTCTCCATTTATTTTGCTGTCAGTTGCTACCCACCCCCCCAGTCTCCCTTGCTCACCCCCTCTTTTTTTTTTTTTTTATTTTTATTTTTTGTTGCAGCTCACCTTTGATCACCCTTCCCATGTCGGATGTGCTACTTGTACGTGCCCTGGCTTTTGTCTTTGCAGCTGAACTTTGTCCCTCGTGTTGTGTTTGAACAGTGAAAGGTCTCCTGGACAAGGATCCCTGCTTCCTTACAGCCGTCGATATCCTGTACCAAACATCAGCATCCTGTATCTCACATCTGACCGCTTATTGTAACTAATGGCGTGGCCTTTATTTGCCCATATGGCATATGCAATTACTTGCATCTGTATAGGCAAAAAAAAAAAAGGCAGCACAGGATTCCTGTGTCCCAGCTGCACTCTGTACGGAAGCTTATTGAGGCGGATCTTGGTCAGATGTCACCCTCTTTTTGCTGGTTTGACACCAAAATGTAACCTGGCTACTCGGTGCCATTGATGTGGGTGTATGCAAAGATACGACCGCCTAATTAAAACAAAAACTTAAGAAGTTCTCTTTAGCTAATGGTATTGCTGGCAGCCTTGTCTGTAAAAACAACATGGGCTTTCATGTCTGGAAATGCACCCTTCAGTGTTTGAGACACAGTAGCTTGGAACATTGCGGGCAGCAAATGACCAATTTTAGGTAAAATCCCTTTTCTAAGATGTCAGTCTGGCTTCCTTCATGAACATTAAATTTGCAGGGAAAACAGTATTCAGACTTGATAGTGTGATGACTAGTAATCAGAAATACCTAGGCTGAGTCACAGTGTAGGAACACCATGAAGCCCAGTTTAACATCCAGTTCTCATTTTATTTAGTGGCCTGGAGTTTGGGTAGTTCAAAAGTAGATGGTTCAGCGTGTGCTCGTTAGAGACTGATTGATTGCTTGACTGTATGAACTGGGGTTTTGGGGTGAGGAAGGCGGAAGGAGAGGAATTTGCATTTCCCAAGACTGAGGGTGTCTGAAACACGTTTCGTTTTGGAGTAGGCTGCAGTATTTAAATACCGTGCATTTGCCCGCATATTTTTGTTGTGTAATAAGAAGTGCCATTTTCTCCTGATCTAAGACTTTGGCAGATGCTCGGGTGCCTCCAGAGCCATACACATTATGAGCTGGTTCTGTGGTGGCCATGGGTTGCTGATGAAGTGGATATGGGACGATTCTCCTGGCAAGTTATTGCCTCTGAAGCCAAGGGCAGTCAAAGCATCCTCTTTCACAGTTAGGTGGCCAACACCACCATTTCTGTCTTGAACACTTGCTTAATGTTAAAAACAGGTATATCTTGTATCTATAGAGGTTATGACTTGCGGTAGAAACAAGGAAGATGGCTTTTGTGTGTGTTATAAAATTAGTAGTTAGTAGGATGTCTTGAAGGTATGTTGCAAGTGGATCTAAAAGCCAGCTTGGCCTGTTGTGAAGGTTTTAACGTCATCTGATGATGATATCCTGGATGAAATGCTAATAGCTTTGGAAACAAATTTAAGTGACCTTCTGCTTTGCTTTGGGAATAATATCCATACATGCAAATCAGGCAGGTTTCTGAAGCTAGCTAATTACACACCGATGAGTGTTGCACTCAAATCAGCTTCCACGTTTCATAGTTCCTTCATGTGCCCAGCCCTGTGGTGGTGTGCCTCAGAGGATTATTCATAACTGGTTCTACAACACCAGAATAAATAGTATTTAAAAGCAAATCAATATTTGCTATCTCCAATTTGCTGTTGAACCTGGAGGCTGTTAGGGGATTGGCTTCTTGTAGGTCTTGCAACAGTCGTGACCTTTGAGGAGATCTGAAGGAGGAAGAAATGGCATTAGCAGTAAATGCCTGAGGAATTTCTAGGCTGGTGGGGAAGGAAATAGTGCCACGAGGGGAAGGAGCCGAACTCTCTTCTCCATTAACAGCTTAACCTTGAATTTGCCCAAGTGGTTTTTGAACCAGCTTAGTTTTACTCTGTGACAACTTAGTTGCCTTTGCCATAAGATTTGACAAAGCAGAATATATATCTTCCTGAATATTTATGTGCAAACCGACTAGGGTGCAGACACCGGCTGAGCCAAATTCTGCCAAATTCTGCTGTCCTCTGGTTCACAGTTGTGGGGCAGAAAACTGTGTGGGTTCATCATCCTACCAGTACACCTCTTCCTTCTCCGGGGGTTTCTTCCCCTCTAAATTATTGCAGCTAATGCCCGTCCGTGCCTTACCTGTGTACTTTGATATAAATACTGTGCCGCTGCAACATCTTAGACCCTGCTGTGAAGGCACGTTGCAGTTGAGCTTATCGGAAGAGTATGGAACACTCAGCTTCTGTGTGGTGGTCAAAATTCCTCTTTGTCATTTTTCTCTTATGTCAAGGTCTGAGCTGAGCTGAACCAAAATGGCCATTCCTCACTTTTTACTACCTTCCAGCATTGCATCTTTGAATCCAACCCTCACAGCAGGCACCCTTCTTTTCCAGCACAGGATTTGTGTGCAGGCCAGCCATATGGTGTGTGTAATTATAATTTTATAATGGTGTTACTGCTCTCTAGCTGCCCAGTAAACCCAGTGCAGTTTCAGTAAACTATATACATAAGCATAGGAACTTTAGACTTGAATGATTTTCTTCACTTTTATACAATAGTAGGTGAGAAGGAGAAAAAAAGATTCCATTTAATTTATAGAAACTGTATAAAGTTTATAGAGTCTCTACAATCATCTCAAATGAAAAGGTTGTGGAGAAGAGGGGCTGCACTGAAACTGGGAGGTCCACAAAGCTGGAGAAGAATAACAGTTAAGGGCACACATCAGTAAATACCTGTGCTGAACTTTTCCCATTAACTCTACCGCCGAGCATATGGACTGCATTAGGGGTTTGTCTGCCTTAGGGATTTTATAAACACATTTCCTCCCCTTTCCTCTTCCCCGTCCAGTTACTATGGCTTTAGACTATTACAGAATTGAATAGTGTCCATTCTGGGGTCATCGTTCTTACTGGAAAGAGGCTGTTTGCTGGAGAAGCGTTCACCGATCGATGTCAGAAACCTGTGTAAATATGGAGGTGCTTTCCTGAATGTGCCTTTTATTTTTTTCTCCTTGGTGTGTGAGGTTCCTGAAGCAGTCGTACCAGCTCGGCTCACCCATCCTTTCAGGCATATGTGCAACTCTAATTTGCATCGATGGCAGAATTTCTGCAGCAAAATTAGGAGCCAATGTGTGCTTAGTTTTATGGATGATCTGTAAATAAACACAGCTCTCTTCAGCATCCTTATTTACCCCAAAAATGAAAGTTGCCAAAGCGACTGGTGAAAAATAGGACCTGAAACCAAGCAACCAAGCCTCTGGTGAAATCAGAAAACATTCATTTTGCTTCTGTGTACCCTTCTGTGTTTCCTCTTTGATTTCGGCCGACATTGGAAGTCTGTATATCCAGCCCATTTGATAAGGTCTCCCGGAAACTTGGCACTGCCCATCTGAGCATTCCCGGGCTTCAGAAAGAGGTGGCCCCGTTGCCTGCCGCTAGCTCCCACGCCTGTTCTGCCTTCCCCTTCGCACCAACACACATGTTTAAACAAAAAGAAGGGTCTCTGGGAACAGGTCTGGCTTAACGTTAACCTCCGCCCACCCTCAAAAGTTAATTTTAAGAGATGGATTGTGGAAGCGACACCCTTGGGGACACACAGCTCTTCTGCTGCGCAGCCCTGGACGCGGGAGCGCATGGCAAGGCAGGGCTGGGTCCAGGTGCTGAAGGATGGGAAGCCCGAGAAAGATGTGACACCTCTCCTACTTTATTGTACTTTGAGATTTGTAGGTGGTAAATGCTGTGGGCTTTTTTTACAGATATTCTGGAACCCTAATATAATTTACAGTTTCATTTGTAGAGAGCTGTTTCAAGTCTGTGCACATTCTTCTAAGATATTTTAAAAGAAAAGCCAACAGCAATAATTAGTTTGGCATTTTCCATGTTTTCTGAAGCACTTAAGGGGTAATGACTTTTTTTAACCAATCTTACATAAAATCAGGTTTTACAGGAATAAGAGGACTTAAAAGGCCTGACTGGCCATCGGTGACATGTAATTCATGCTGAAAGCTCTATTCCAATACATCAAAATAAGGAAAACAATTATACATATGATTAGAGGCTGCTGACCCTTCAGTTAAAGCGATCAAAAAGAACAATATTAAAATTTGATTTACGGAAGCTACTACTTAGCCTATAATTAGTCTGACCAATAAAAACAAACCAGACTTTTACAGAATGTGATTTCCCAGTAGATAGGTTAGCTGTTTTTGTAGGGCTGAAGAAACACAAAATGGTTTTAAAATATACTTGATATGCTCTATGAGTAAATTGAAATACAGCATATAACTAGTTTTAATGTTTTTTGTTCATAAATTGCCAGATTTCCTTAATTCAAGTGAAATTTGAGAACCACTTGAGAGTAATTGTCTCTAAAATGAAATATTACTTTGTCAGTCCACTTCATTTATATTAAATATATGGTTTGCTTTTTTATATTAGAAGGTAAATGAAAGTTGGTCAGTAATACGATTCCCCTTACACTTTTGCTGTAGTTCACTATGGAAATGGATTCAGGAAATGGCAGATGTGATTAAAAACTCTTCAGCTGGCCCAAGAGCTATTTGTACAGCACCTAGCGTACAGCACTTCTGGCAAGGAACAAGCACTCCTCGTCTTATTGCAATATAAATAAAATGATTCTTCAGTGTAGGGACTTGGAATTTTGATTTAAAAGGCACTAGTTAGGAGACTGGGAAGATGAGATTTGATGAGGCTTTTTCATTCGTAAGAATTGTTGGGCTGACTAATGCCGTCCTGCTTCCTTGTGCATGCAAGTAAGTACATTGGAATCCACGCCAGCCCAATTTGCATGAGGGTGTCGGAGCAATAGTCCTATAAATTGACATAGAAGGGTCAAGCTGCCTGCTCAGAGGCTAACATCACTGGAGAGCTGTGCACAACACACAAATGTTCACCTCTCAAAAGCTCCACTGAAGATTGCGAAACTGAGAGAGACTTCTTCCCGTGTCCTTCAGAATGCATCTCTCAGTGTAGAGCTCGTGTCGGGGCAAAGAAATTGAATAAAACACCATAGCTCAACTTCGTATCTCCCGATTTGGAATATATTTGTTGTATTCACAGGCCTCTCATGAATTCTGACTTTTTTGCACATCAGTTTTTGAAATTTCCTACCAGCTTTACCTCTTCTGGAAACTTAAGTGCTGTTTTTTGTTTCTGATATTTCTAGTGGAACGGGAAAATGTACAGAAGAGGACCTTTACCAGATGGATAAACCTACATTTGGGGAAGGTAAGGCTGACAAACAGTCTTGATACTGAGATACAAGGACACAACCATAGACAGACTGCAGTTAATTCCTTTTAAAGTAGTTAAAATTTGGAAACAAAGTTGACTTCTGTGCATATGGTGACGTTTGGAGGAGAATGAGGGGAAGCCGAAAGCATGTTTCTGGGTAAATGAAAATTGCTTTTCAGGCGGAAAGAATGCTTGGCTGGTTCATCTCAGGTGCATTTAAGTCTTTAATGCTACTGACAGTTACCGTGAGGCTAGAATTCTCCCATAGAACGTACCCACATAAAATCAAATGTGGTTGAGGCTGCTCTGAGGTGATGATGACTGCGTTCTTCCCTGGACTGGAAGTTCGAACATCTGAGGCATCATGGCCAAAGACAGATGTTCTTCAGAACCTGGCTTCATTCCAGACCTGCAGACAGGAAACATTTATTCCTTGTCAGTCATGTCTTGGGGGGGCTGTATGGTGGGATCTTTACGTATCCACTTACATTAGAGAACTAATTTTTGGACATCACTTCATATTTTGAAGATGTAATTGTTTCTTAATCACACCATAATATGGCTATTAAACCTAATTTACTGTTCTTATTGATAGCAGATAAGTACTAACTCTCCTAAGTAGTCTGCCATGCAGAGAACGGTTTTCCTGCTATTGAGGATGAAAAGAGAAAACAATTTCTTAATGTTACTGAGACACCAGCAATGCTTAGTGCAGGATCAAGGAATGAGACCAGCTTCCTGATCTAGACAAAGTCCTAACTCGGACTGGAGTTTAAGCTTCACGGTGCTTTTAGTATCTGTAGCTAAATTTCACAAAGTACAGATTGGGACTAAGTTTGGGCTTCAAGCTGACTCCGAGTCTGGCTCCTGTAGTTCTTAGAAGCGATTGCATTTCAGACATAGTAAAGCAAAGGAGCTTTAGAAGAAAGGCATCACATACATAGTTGCTTAAGTCCACTACTCTACAGTGAGTGTTGCTGAAGGAATAAAGGGATCCTCTTAAATCTCACTGGAAAATCGGAATAAGGCTAGTTAGAAATGTTTTGACTAGCAATCGTTCCCAAAGGTCTCTCAGAACAAAGACAGGGTTACGTGATTCCTTCATGAATCAGGCTCTAGGGCTTTAAACTAACTGCAATTTTGGAAGTTGTCAAAAAGGGTTGTCAAATATGTGACTGTGGAGAAGCTGTTTGATTTACAGAAGGAATTAGATCATGAAAAAGGCTGTAGGGTGCTGTTAATTCTGCTGTGCCAAGCATATGAAGCCTTAGAAACTTTGTGGGCAGGTGAACTGTTTTCTCTGGAGTGCATACAAATTTTTTTCCTCTCTAATTCAACCCCAAAAAAATGCTTTTCTGAAGAGAGGGCGAAAGTCTGCTGCTATATTAATGTTTTTCCTGGAAGTGGCATAATAAACATATCCATGTAAATAATGAGAGCTTCGCTGAAGTGCTCTCTAATTACAAGTGATTCCCTGAGGACTCCCACTGAGGAACGTGGCTTCTGCCTTTATCCTTCTTGCAGAGTGGCTTCTTTCTTTTAAGGGGAGCAGTGAAGTCGTCTTCTTGTACTTCTTCAGGAAGCTTGCGGTGTGGTGTGTCCTCTTTTGGAGCAGACCATCCCATTTGGGTCATCTTTAGAGAGCAGCTGCTGGTCATGGGATAGTTGGGAGTAGTCTGCATCTTCCGTGTTCTGGTCGTTCTTGTCTTAAGTACTGAAAGAATAAAAAAGGTTTGTGTTTGAGGCTTTCAGACAGGTTATTTAATTTTGAAATGAACGATATTTTTCTTTCTTGAAGTATGGAGCATTGTTTAGTACTCTTGGCCAGATTAAAGACTAGTAACAAAAATGCATGCTCCCAATTTGCCAGAAGCTGCTTAATTGAACAGTAGGGCATTGATTGCCCAACCAAAGATAAAACGACGTGGCTCTTTAGGGACGAGAGGGTGAGTGACACCTGAACAGAGGGTAATTGCGGCAGCTGAGACTTCCCCTCGGGCTGAGCTGACTTGGCTGTGTGCCTCACGGCGCGCACACCGTCAGACACCTCGGCGAGGTGAGGAGATGGTTCCCTTTGGAGGAGTTTGCTGAGAAGAGAGAGCACACAATACAAGAAATTGCTTTTTAAAGTACTTGGAAAATACTGGGAAACAGAATGGCACCACCAGAAACCTTACAGAGGAGACAGGACATTGCGGCCAAGCTGGATCTTGGGCTTATTTTGGCCATAAAGGGGGATTCATTTCTGCTGGACTTGTCTTAGTCTGAGGGATTGTCGTGGTTTGGGCCAGATTGGCCCAATTCGGTGGAACAACAGATGGTCTGTCTCTCTCCTGCTCCGCTTCCGAAGGGAGGCGGGAGAGAGAGAGAAAAAGAGAGACTTAAGAGTTTAGAAGGAACTAAACTACTTTAATGAAATAGTGATAATAAAACAATAAAAAGAAAATAATGAAATATATACAAAACCGTATCAAGCTCCCAGGATGACAATCACGTCACCAGCAGGCACTGGGGAAGTCCCAGACTGGACTCAGGACAGATGGGAACTGGATTCCAGATCTGGATTCAGGATTGGGATCAGAGGCAGACGCAGAGACAGAGTCCTCCTTGGATGCTGGCCATTGCAGAAAGAGCCCTGACCCTTTGATGCCTCAGCTTTATACTGAGCATGAGGCGGATGGGATGGAATACCCTGTTGGTCAGTTTTGGGTCCCCTGTCCTGTCCGCTCCTCCCCGCAGGTGTGACCCCTCTACGCTTTTCCGCTTCCCACCCTCCAACGGGGCAAATAACAAAGTTGGCTGGCCTTGGGTGTTATAGCAATAAGGATAAGCAGGAGCCTCTCTGCATCCCATTCCTTGGCATCAGCTATAAACGTGGGTCTTATCACTCTGAGAGTGAACAGTTTCTGCACAATACACTGTTAATTTCAGCAGTTAGAAGAGGCCTAGCTAAAAAGTAAAGTTACTGAACAAAATTGGTCCTGTTTTACCTCAAACCAGGACAGGGATCAGCACCCAGCCCTTGGGTGGTCACTTCCTAGGCAGAGTATTTAGGGTGGTACGCTGTTATGGGAAATCTGGAATGAGTCCTTGTCTGATCTCAATTACATGAGTACTGTATCTCAGTTTTAGCTCCAACATTCCTAGGACTGAATTGCTGATGTGAAGAATAGAATTCACTGATGTGAAGAATAGTCAGCCCTTTCTTCCTGTAGGCTAAGATTTATTTCTAGTATCTCTATCATGTAAAATTCTCCTTCTTACTCTCTGAAATCATGGTGACTTACTACGCAGTACTGCTTTAAAAACTACCTGGTTTCTTTTCTTCACAGTGCAAGCCTCCTCTGAAAGTGAAAGACTTGTTTATTGATATACAAGATGGCAAAATCTTGATGGCGCTACTGGAAGTCCTGTCAGGACAAAAGCTGGTATGTATTCAAGAGGGAGAAACCTCTGTAGGTATGGAACTCTCTGTTACGAGCAATGATGTACGGACATCCAAGGAATAAGGGTGAATTTGGTCCTGTGTCTTGGTATAGTAATAAGAATTTCAGCAACTTTGTTGTGATTTCCTTATGTTACAGGCTGGTGTCTGAGTTGTAACTTAGATTTCAAGGAAATATATAACAATGAGGTGTAAACGGTGTGTGATCAGTGTAAATGTTCCTACCCCTCAGGTTTTTTAAGGCTTTAATGCATTAATGCTCACATTTTCCATTTGGAGATCACCCAAGTCACATTACCAAGAAAAGATATATTTACTGTATTATTTTTGTAATCCATAAATTCTATTTTTGTCTAAGATCGTTATGACACTTAATAGGTCTGCTGATGCTTGGTGTAGTTGTGAGTTTAGTTCCTGGTATCCTGGCTCAGGTTTCATTAGTCTTACTGATACGGTCTAAATCCGAAGGGCAAAGCTTCACTTATCAGAATCTTTTTCTCTCCTCCTTTCTTTGTAAGAGCTGTATAAAGTTCCACAGACCAGAAATGGAAACACCCAGCGCAAATATAAATGGCCAATTACAGTTGACTTTAGTGTTTCCTTTCTACATGAATCTTGTCAGCAAGTCCTCTCTTCTGCGTGGGTGGGTGAGAGAGGAGACCTGCTCTGCAGCCCTCTCACCACCGCAGATGCACTTGCAATCACCTGGTGATGCTCTGCAGTGACGGGACCACCTGCATACCGCAGCATGAACGTCCACTGTGGCGACACGTTCAGAACCGCCTATTTTTTAATACTCTTGCAGTTTTGGGGAGCTGTAGCAGAAGCAGCAGTGCCTCTGTGTGTATTCAGACAGATTGCATTGAGAGCCAGGCTGGAAAGGAATTGAAGAGGGAATCGCATCCCTAGGCTATGCCCCGGGAGGTCAGGGAGAAGGGCGAGGAAGGAGGTAAGGTCAGCTGGCCAAACTTGTTGCGATGGCGCTTGGGTGTTCCTGCACACACATGATAAAAACAGTGGGCCAAAGTGGTATTGCAGGGAGACAGGCGTGCAGCAGATCTGTTTCATCTCTGCCAAAGTTCAGGTCTCTGCCTCCCACCTGCCTGTGCCTGCTACAAAAGCTGCTCACGCTTCCTAATTAGGAACATTCCATTCAAGACCAAAAAAAAAAAAAAAATCTATTATTATGAATTTTCAGGTAAATTTGATCCTGTGACTGAACATGGTTGGGGAGTGGTTACGTAAATAATCAACGTGGCAGGTCCAAGAGAGTGATAACATCTGGAGAGCAGGAAAGCTGGTTGCTAGCCCTGTTTTGCTACAGCAGGGGCAGATCATGTAGCTGAACGCTTTACTGATCAGAAAAGATGGCAATAATTTTATGTAGGTAGATTTCCTTAGCTTTATTTTGCCTCTGTGTTTGCAGATTTTCTAAGCTTTGTATGTGGCGGTGAGTATTTCCAGCACTTCTAAAAACATCATGGCTCTTATTTTTTTCTAGATGCACGAGTACAAATCTTCAACCCATCGCATTTTTCGTTTGAACAACATAGCCAAAGCACTGAAGTTCTTGGAGGACAGTAATGTGAGTATTTTCAAAGGCTGGTCTTAATATCTTCTCTTGATGTATATTGCAAATTATAATTGTCGTAATTGTAACTACTCTGATGTGCTGCATCCCAGCCCCTGTGTATGTGGTACATGAATGTACCACTTAAAGGCACTGTGACTTTCCTTAGCAGCAAGGCTGAAAAGCCACATAAAAATGCCCAACGAGAACACCTACAGAGTCTAAAACAAGGATTATTTGTTCATTTTATAATGTAAAAGTTCAACAGGATTAAAGGATCAGGAACCCAATATTAAAAGAAAATAAAAAGAAATGCAAGTAATCTTTATGAACTGGGTCTTAGTCCATTACTTCAGTTATGCTGAAGGTAAATGACTTTCCTTCATCAGAAGTACTTTCAATATTACAAATCATGTATTTATCTGGTAAACTGCTGCAGCAGCTGATCATGAGTCAAAGGCAAGAGAAAATTAAATCTGGGAACAGGACATAAATGCAGGATTCCAGGAATCAAAACCTTATAAGTGTATAACTTCCCTCATAGTCTGTGTGGCACAACTGCAACATCACTTCCTAAACTTCTAAGTGACCAAGCAAGATCAGACCCTGCAGCTTGAAATTATTAGTTCCTTTTTTTTTTATTTCTCCCATTAGGGCTTTATTCCAAAGTCCTACAGATGTGGCCTGTGCCTTGAAAAGTCTCTGCTCTTGAAAAATGTTGGGAAGTAATGGGGTCAAGAGAAGTCCCAGCCATGTAACAACTCCTATACGTGGTATACCTAGATCTTTCAGAAAGAGAAAGGACTATGTCCTATAGAGGACTGCAGCATTCTTGCTGTACTGAAAGATTTTTTTTATCTAGTATCTGAAATAAAGTTTTGCAACTTCTCCACTTCTTCCCATCAGGGAAGAAGATGTAATTGATGATCCCGTTGACTCCAGGGACTCTATAGGGTTTAAACTTTATGGGTGAGGAGGGATCTGGTGTGTGCATAGGGGCAAACCCCTGCCTTGCATCGAATGCCACACCAGCAGCTGATGTCACTTTGCTGCTTCCCTGCGATGAGCTTAGCTCTTGCTCCAGAGATCCTGCAGCAGGGCTAGTCATGCGGGAGAGTCACGGCCACCCCAGCGCAGGAACCAGCATGCTGTGAGGCCTTAGTGCATCTCTTACGACCTGGTAGATGTGGGAGGTTTAACTTCCTTTGCCTTTTTCCCCTCGAGATGATGTGAAAGGTCAAGAAATTGTCCAGTAACTTCCAGGTGTTCCAGTCTCCTTTCGGAGACTCCACCAGTAGGGGCTGCTCTGGCCCCAAATGTGTATGTCTACATGTCCTGCTGTAGAACTGCTACGAAATACTTCACGGGTTCTCAGATTTCTTAACAGTTTCCCAATTGATGATTTCTGCCCAAATCCAGCTAAGGCCTACTGGCAGATGAGAGTTTTTTCCCCTCTGTTGATACCAACGCATTGCGGAGCTGCAGCCGAACCATAATCTGGTTGCCAGGAGCTCACTGGGGAACAACCTGGACTCTCAATGAGCAAGGCCAGGCAGGAGGAGCCTTGGACACAGGTGGCCTTTTAATTAGTGGTGCTAAAACACCTACTTCTCTATGGATTTCTTGCTTCTTTAAGAATAAGCAGCCAATATATTGTAGCCGGGTATCTCTACTGGGCTGGGTGACAACCATAGGCACCAGTAAGAGGACAGAGCTGGCACTGAGAGCAGTCTGATGGTAAATGCCACTTGCTCCCCATTTTGGAGAAACCACTATTCAGATGTACTAGGTCTTAAAGGTTTTCCCATGCCCAATACCTTGGAGCTAGCAAGAAATCTGAGCCTTGAAATATGACAGCTAGAGGTGTCTTCTTGCTAAGACTGAAAACTGTTGCGCGAACCACGAGATAAAAAGTTATTTTGCTTTCCTTTTTCCAGTTTAACCAAACCGGTTAGTGAAGGGTGGCGATGAAAGTGTTGGCAAAATGCCTTGGCTGCCAAGAGCTTCAGGGTTAGATATTAAACCACAAGGGGTGGAACCCGTCAGCGTATGCTTCCGTGGAAGTGGGGCAGCAGGGTAAAGCACTGCTAAGTGATTCATCGTGTACGGGATTTCTCAGCGATAAATGGGCTGTATGCCGGGCTTTAACTCGCGCTGGGTGTCATGTGCAGTACTGACAGCTTCCTTGCTTCCTCCCTCCTCCATGACCTTTGCCAAAACCAAGTCTGTGTTGCCTAAGAGAATAACATCCTGGTGTTATCAGGTGGAAGAAACCACAGTGTGGGAAAGTCTAGGGTTTGCTTGGATTAGGCAACTCTATCCTTTGCTAACTGATGTAATCAGGACTCTGTGACAAGCTGTGTAAGGTGAGATAAGCAGGGAGAAAGGAGATGCGTAGCAAAACAGAAGTAAGCAGATCTTACTAGGATTTTAATTTTTTTGTGGAGGAAACACATTTGTGGTCCTGAGGATGCAGAACTGGGCTCACTTCGGCAGACATGCTGGGGGCTTGAGCTAAGAGTTCCATGAGCAGGATGGTTGCGATCAGGGCAAATTAGCATTAACACAAGATTTCAGTCTTGCTTTTTGGCTGGCCAGTCAGTGGCAAAAGTGTTTGGGCCATGTCTGGTAGTCTCAGTACATTTTTTGCGTTTACTTGCTTCTTTGAGTTTGGCTCTGCATTTGTGATCTCTTCTACAGGTAAAGCTTGTTAGCATCGATGCAGCAGAAATAGCAGATGGAAATTCCTCTCTGGTACTTGGACTAATATGGAATATAATCTTGTTTTTTCAGGTAATAAAACTTGAATACTTTAATCATAAGTGAATGCTCTTCACGGTATCAATCTATTCCAGCTGAATACCAATTTTTAAATTGATTTTTAATCCTAAAGAACATAATTAAGCAAGCTAAACCTGAGCTTTTCCCTCCTAATGTACACTAATTTTGTACCTGCAGCTGCTTTCTTTTTACTTCATTGGACCTATTTTGGTGTAAATAGGAGATAGTTTAAGCCCTTGTTTGACTTGGACCAGAATTAGAGCTTCAGATTACTACTTTCCTTCCTCTCCTGTGCCTTCTCAAGGTTCTGCTCCAGATTCCCTGGATCTGACCCAACGTCTCGGGTTTGGTTCCAGGTCACAGTTTATTTTCAATAACTTTTTCTGGATTTGGTCCAATGTGGTGGGAAATTCCATGTAGAATCACTGATGTCTGGAGACTTACTCAACATGGCAAAAATTCGCAACTGATGTAGAGGCCCAAATGAAAGATCTTGAAGGGCCTGGAACTGGTAAAACTGATTTGAGCCTGAAAATTGATTGAGCCTCAGTCTTAGATTAAAACTGCTCCCTAATCTACACATGTTTTGAAAATGTCCTTCTAGACAATACCAAATTCTAATGAACAGAGAGAGATGGGGAGTTTCTGCAGCTCTCGTGAGACTGTGAGGCTCTTTCATTCTCTTGGACTCGTTTCTAAAAAGGCTAGCGGTTTAAGAAATAATCTTGAAGTTGCCCTGGGATTTCTCTCCCTGGCTGAGCTCCTCAAGCTCAACAGTGGTGCACAGCACCAGTCTGGCCAGGTGGACTCACCGGCAGAGATGGCGTGACCAGAATCTGTCACCCCAGCAGCAGAAGGAGGGCTTGGGGGACCTAAAAGCAGCAGCGTGGATGATTTGGACTGAAATATCAACGCTGACCAGGACAGGAGTGCTGCTGCAGGTCACCGTTTCTTGACTCAAAATATTTCACTCAAGCAAGTCCTGGGAAGAGAAAGAACAATTTCAGTTAAACTAACTTTTCTTTCACAGACATGTTTCTTTGCTTTTTGTTTAATATGAATTTGCTCGGTTCAGCCTGAATTGATACCTTGCCCTTTCTGTTTCCTGGGGTTGCCAGCTGGGCTGCTGCTGGCTGTCACGCCTGTGCGATACAAGTCGAGAGTTATAATGGACAGGTCTATAATTACCTCTTAAAATTCAGTTACGGCGCTGTTGTCTTTCAAGTTTGCGTGAAAACAAGCAGCGAGTTTTCCGTGCAGCCGGTGTTAAACCAGAGCACTGGGTCTTTCGCCTTTTATTGCAGATTAAGGAGCTGACGGGTAACCTCAACAGGAACTCCTCCTCCTCCAGCCTGTCCTCCGGGCCCAGCGGTCCCGAGTCAGACACGTCCCACCCCAGCACCCCCAGTGTGGAGAGGAACATGTCCGTTACAGTGAAGGATCAGCGGAAAGCCATCAGAGCCCTTTTAATCTGGGTTCAGAGGAAAACCAGGAAGTAAGCTAACAAACCCCGGTGGAAAAATGTGTTTTGCCACCTGCCCTTTTGAAGCTGGAGCTCCTTTCTCTCTCTCCTGCCCCGTGTGTGCGTGTCCACGTGCTGTGGCTTCTTCTGCTTTCAAAGCCAGCAGGCACAAGGTCTCTGCAGGGGGGTAGATGGCTGCGGCCGGGTGTCTCCAGCGGCCGTCCGACCTTGAAGCCCTGTGCGTGGCTGGCTTCATGATCCGAGTGTTAAATGTTAACTTGCACTAACCTGCTTGGCGCTGTTTAAAACGGGATCGTTCCCTCCTCCCCCCTACCCCCTGGCTTTCGTGCAGTCTGTTTTGATACCTTTTGCTGATTAAAGGGTAGGCATAAACAAGGGGTGAGCTGAAAAAATAAATGTATTGAAAGACTTTAGCCTTCTGAATTAAGCAGCAGACCTGAGGGGGCTTCTCTGTGTGCTGCCCAGTGCCTTGAAGGACACAGCCCATATTAGAGTCCCTCTTTCCTCAGAATTAGAGGGGAAGGGGGTGACTCTCAGGTCGCTTCTCATGAACTTGTAACATTTGGGTTCATTTCCGTTGCTCAACCCATCTCTCTTGTCTTTAATAAAAAAGCAATTCTTTTGCCAAAGCATTTTGTCTAGTAATGCTTTAACCTGGCAGAGTTACCGTCGGGTTAAAAAACTTAAGTGTAAGATGTCTAGTGCACGTGTAAATGCTTGGAGTGTGTTTTACATATATTGTTATCTGAAGCGATGACTGCCAGAGAGATTTCAAGAGGGAATGGGTCAAACTTATTTATACAAGTTGGTTAGCTGAATATTTGGCATTTTTGTCTGTTGATGGATTTATATGTCCAAATCTTCCTGTGAATACAAATGTTCTGTGTCTAGTGTTGAAGATAAAAATCTGCATCTTAAATTCTTGGTCCTGTGGGCCACATCTTCCCTTGGTTATCTCCAGTGAAGCTAAGGGTGCTTGTTGTGCAGGTATATTTGTCCCACTGAGATCTGTAGTTCACTGCTGCCAGTGCAGCCCGTAGAGGAAGCACAGTTTTAGTGCCAAAATAAAATAACGCTGATAGTGTCATTAACGGGGAGGTGGTACAAGGAAAGTGAGGACCAGAGGAGTAAAGGCCATAGACTTTTCAGTCCAGCCAAAGAGTTCAAATTGAAAACATCTAAGAGGAGAAAATCGTTCTTGCAACTGCACTATTAAAAACATAATAGTGTCATTATAATCCTGTTATCCAATGACCTGTGCAGAATTTTCTGTTCTGGGGCTGTATTTCATTGCAAGTTTAGTGGTTGTTTTTTCCTCCGAAACTTTGGGCATCTAGCACACTTGTGGTTTATACATACACTGACACCATTTGCATTTGGCAAAGCACAATTTTCTGTTATAGAAGGCCATGTACACAGGAATGTGAATCATTTATGCTTATGTTTTTAAATACTTAAGTGTTGGCAGTCTTCCCAAGCTATGGCATTAAAATGCTGGAGAGCAACAGAAACAGGAATCACAGAGACATTTGGTTTTGTGAATGTTAAATGTGGTTGCTGAGTTCTTGAGGGCTTTGTTTTTACTAACTACTTCCTACAAGCAGGTTGATGTCAGCTGTTAGCCACACCAATCCAGTTTGTGAATCCTTGTGTTTTATGGATGTATTTTGTGCATTTCAAAATCCAAAAAGATCTCAAACGTGACTAGTGCAACCCAGCAACCTTACTTTTAACTTTCATGAGTCTTTGAAAATGATGATGCCTTTACTTTGGATTTTGTAATGCAACCACCCATGTAAACTGTATGTAATTCTGTTCAGGTACGGTGTCGCAGTTCAGGACTTTGCCAGCAGTTGGAGGAGTGGCCTTGCTTTCTTAGCTATCATAAAAGCAATAGACTCTACTTTGGTAGACATGAAACAAGCACTGGAGAAATCGGCTCGAGAAAACCTGGAGGATGCTTTCAGCATAGCACAAAATAAGCTGGGTGTTCCTCGGCTCCTAGAACCAGAAGGTAAAACGCCTACATCAGCTTTGTTGGGTAACATTCAAACTATAATGAATTCATGAATATTGCATTGTGATACCTACCAAAAACCTCCCAGTGATTAAGCTGTTGATGTGATCGGTGTGTTGGGCTGATTGATAAGAAAAATACAAATTGAATTGGTCACTGGCTTGTAGTCGTATGCTTCAGTCATATTTGTAAGCTCCTCAGGGGCAGAGATCTTACCATAGTTTTAGCTCGGTGCACTGGTCCTGGTTCATGTTTAGATGCTATGTGACATCTGCATTACTAGTGGGCATTAATGCCCACCCTGTTGTGCTGAGAAGTCTCTCCATGCATTAGCACCATTTCATAATGCCTGCAGTCTGCAGAGAGTAAAAGTCACTCCAGGATGAAGCGTGCCAGTCTGCCATCCCGGGAAAATGGGTAGCTAGCTATTCAAATGTATTTGCATCTCCCAGTTTTTCGTTTACAATGCATACATACACAGATATATATGTAAACATAAGTATATATGTGTGTATATCAGTATATGTATACAAATGGAGCTGCTTCTTGCAGTCTGTTCTAGACAGGTATTAGGCCTTGATTTTATGACTGAAAGCACAGATTGGTTATTTGTGCTTTCATGGGTCACCTGTTAGAAGATGGGGCCATCCTGCTAAAAATAAACCTCTGCGCTGTCACTCAACAAGATCACTGTCTACTGACAACAACATAAATGACAGTATGAAGGTGGATGAAAAGGGACCCTGATCAGCATTCGGTATGTGTTTGGGAATAAGAAAAAAATTAATCTGAAGAAGATGTTGAGAAGTGTTTCGAGTACCATCAATGGTGAAAAGGATTTTACCCCCTCTGATCTGTCAGAGAAAGAAAAGTCTTTGTAGCTGTTATTTCTTTCATCATAAAGACAGGGTAAATGTCTGACGATCTGTTCCTCTGCAAGAGTGTTTTAAAGTCGTGCGTGCTCAAGCCCCTTGTGTCTGTCCCTGTAGATATCATGGTGGAATCACCTGATGAACAGTCAATTGTGACGTATGTGGCGCAATTTCTGGAACACTTCCCGGAGCTGGAAGGGGTATGTGTTTACTCCTAGGTCATGTCATTTTTTCAGTTTGCTTTGGCGTACTTAATGAAGTTAGATATTGCTGTATTTATCTTCTAGGTTTCTTTCTAAGCTATTTAAAACAAACCACAAACACTTTTAATTTTTCACGTTTGTGTTAAATCTAGTCAAATGGGCTTTCATTGGCAATTGCTAAAATGCTTTAGGTAGAACTGTGCTTTGAAACATTTACATCCAATTATAACTTTCAGAGGTTAGAACTGGTTACTACTTTGCTATATTAGTCTCAGAATAAAGCTGAAGTTTATCCCTTCATCTATGATGATTTGTTGGACTTCGAATTTCATTTTGACTTTTATCTTCCCAAGTTTGAGAGCCACAGTCAACCTGAATTTAGCAGATATTGTATCAGACGCAAGATACCAGAGGCTGAATCTTGCCAATAGAGCAGTCAAAAGCACTCATTGTAAGCACGAAATAAGTTACAGCTTAAAGGACCAGGACTGTAATGCAGCCTTTATCAAAAATAAAGAATTGAGGAGCAAGCAGGGTCTGACAGTGTCAGGGATTGACAAAGGTCTTTTGGAGAAACAGAGGATAAACTTATAGAGGAATTAAAGGATAGGAGACAGAAAACTCGAGGAGAAATGGGAAGTCCCAGGAAATGGAGAAGAGATCTGCGTAAGTTGAAAAAACTGTTCTGGAAGCTGCTCGTACTTCCCGACAAACCTAGTTCAACATAGTCTTTTGTTGTTTGAAAGGGTTCCCATGGGACTCGGTGTCCCTCGATTATCTGGGTAAGTTTTTGTGCTGGAGTACCTGCACATAAACGATGGTTCCTACACAAAAGGGATATCCTCTCATTTCTTGTCTGAAGGTTCCAGTTGGTATCTATTTTATAGCATGTAAAATTGGTGGGCATTACTAAAGTCAGTGGAATTAAAATTATTACAGTAATCTAATTATGATTAAGCGTTAAGATTTGTGGGCATTAAGATTTGTGGGCATTTTAATAGACAAAGAAAAAGCCTACTTTTTTTTTTTAATACAGTCTGTTGGAATCTAGTATATTAATATATTTCACAGTGGATTTAGTGGACTTGTTAGATTTATTTTATTCCCAGGGTTTGGGACTGTATCAAAAAGCCAAGTCAGTTGTCTCCACAGGTGCTGCAGGGAGAGATGAATACATTAACAACTGAGGAGTAGGCTTGTCTGCATTCTAATCATCCTGTACAAGTGGCTTCTTGACATTGAGCTTTGTTCAACTCATTTGACTTGCCAAATTGGTTTCCCTACTTTCAAAATAAGTGAGTCATTAATTGGCCATCCACAAGGTAATGAGGTGATGGGTTAGGTAGTTACTCTTTCTGTAGTGTTTGGGAAAAGTAAAATGGTATCTGAAGTATGATTTGTCTTTTAATGGTGTATTGTCACTTACAGGAAGACTTTACAGATCCTGACAAGGAGCTTCCAATTGAGTCCACGTACGTCCACATCAAAGACACACCTTCAGAAGAAGAAGGCAAAATCCTGATTTTAAGTGAAAGTGAAGAAAACATGTATACTGTTAATCATGAAAGGAGTCATCCTGCTCCTCCAAAGGTTCATATTCATGACACACCTGAGAGCATCCCATCAGAAACCGTTCCTGAAAAATGTAATGGGAAATTGAGTCATGTGTTAGGTGATGCACAGGAAACGTCTGAAGAGGAGCCTCAGAGGCCTACCTCACTGAAAATTACAGGATCTGTCAGTTTTGAATCCAATTCTTCTTGGGAGGTTCTAAGTGATAAATTCATGCCAGGTGAAGGGGGCATATCTGATGATCCACTGAAACAGAATGATGACCTTTCTCCAGCTGTTCTGACAGATCATAAAAATTCTGTTGACTCTTTTGAAGACTACTCTGAAGAATTAACTAAAGAAACCTCTACAGAATATGACAATGAAACTAAGAGCCTTTCAGCCAATACTTCTTCTTTAAGTCCATTATCCTGGACTTCAGGTATACTTACAGATGAATCTATAAATAAAGTAGAAGAGAGCAAACCCCAAACTTCAATTCTTTTACCAGAAGATACCTCAAAACAAGAAGATACACATAAGTATGTTCTTCATCTTCTAAATGAGGAAATATTGAAACTTCCACAGAATGAATATACAAAGCAATCACCTGTCTTTGAGACAACAGAAACTAACCATTGTTCACTGAATGGTTCTGATCTCAAACGCGAAGAACTATCTACACAGCATGAAACATCTGATGACTCTCTCTCAGATGTACCTAAAAATCCAGAGGACCTGGACAGCTGTGATGAAGCTGAGTCTTCAGCTGAAGTGGTATCCAGTTCTTCAAAAGTATCTGTAATACCCCATGATCTCTTTTATTATCCACATTATAATGTTCCCATATCAGCAGTTTTGGACGCTTACCTTCAGCCTTGTGTTGAAGGTTATGATACTGGAAATGACAAAGCTTCTTCTGAAACGGTAATGGATGTTTTATATGAGAAGGTCTTACCAGAACAGAACTACAAGGAGGATGCTCCAGAGCCGGACTTAGGGAATAAGCTAATTGGTGTCCCTCCATCAGAAATGGATACTGAGAATGGCAAGGAGAAAACAACAGATATCAACAGTTGCATGAATTCTTCCGATGAAAAAGAAGTGCCATTACTAGTAGGAGAAGAGTTAGAAATTGAAAAAGATGGCAAAAAGGCCACCAACCATCACGATTCCATTATTCCACAACATCCTGAGGTATTTTATTTTTTTATTATCAGCATTTCTTTGTGTATATATGGAAGATTAGCATCTGACCTCAGTGGTTTTCATTTGCTTTCATTTTGCAATGCTTTAGCGAAATATGTAAAATGTACTTGATTTCCTGTCCGGTAACACTGTTTGCCACAGCCCTCTACTGGAATGAATGGAATTGCAGATCCCTGAGAAGATCTGACATTAAAAGAGAGAATAAGCCATAATACTAATAGTACTCCAAAAATGTGAATTTTAATTATGTTTTAAAGTAGTTTGAGGCTCCTGTATAATCCCTAGGCATAAAAGATTATCACAGAGAGTATTTTTAATAATTTGTAATGAGATGAACAGAAAGTAGTATTACTGATATAGAAAGGATACAGGCAAAGGTAATTTTTGTCTGAATCCAAATAAGTCTGCCTACAAAAACTTAAACCAATTTCAGTAGATAAGTTATGTGGGTAGAATTAAGGCTTGTCTACACTGGAGGATGAGAAAGAGGGGGGAGTTCTGGTCATTATTCTGTGTATTGGATTTAAGCAATTTGGTACTGCATCTCTTCTTGCAGACACTGATTTTGAATTTTCTTACCCGTTTTCCAGTGCAGTAATTTTAGACAGTGTTTTTCAGGAATGCATGTCCATTTAATGTTACTCTACATGTTGCTTAGACAAGTTGCTTGGACATGTTTTGGTCCTGACATTTACTAGAGTAATGAAGTTAATTTGCTGTTACCTTCAAAGACTAATTGGGGATAGATTAAAAGAATTCATAAGCGATTACTTCAAAGAGCCATGACTTCTTATATAAAAAGAACTGACAACTAATTGTATGTATGTTGAACTGATGATACTTTATAGCTTAATGTATCCAATATGATTTTCAAGAAGTGAATTACTTTTTGTTCTCTTTAGTGACACTTTCAATCTTGTACTACATGCAAGTTAGCATCTCAGCAGGCTACACCACTAAGATACTTAGAAGGGTAGGGGAACAGTCTTGTTGTCTAATGCAAAATGTTTCTTAATTTCAACAGGCCATAGTAGAACATCTAGAAGATTTATCAATAGCCATAAAGACACCAGAAAAAAGTAGTAACGGGGAGAAAGAAGGGGAAAATATGATCAAAGCAGAAGACTTGCAGCTCTCCGAAGCTGCCACTACTGCTCTGTCACAAGATAAGCTGGAAGAAATTGCTGATTGTCAGGAATTACCCAGGTATTTCACATTAACTTTGTCTTAAATACACCTAACTGGTATGAATGCCTGGTCTTTTGAAGTGTTCCCAGTCCTTTGGATGTTTCTTGTAGACTTCTTTTAGGAGCAGTGCACTGGGACTCACTGGCTTCTTCCTGTGTTTATCTTAAACATGTGTTTATCTTAAACATGAGTGATTCAGTGCCAGTGCGGCTTGATTTGACTTTGCTATACAAACTTTGCTACACAAAACCCCACTGGAACCCCAGTGCATTTTGAACACAGCAAGTGCTGTAACTGTTTTTCCAACAGGAAGAGTGTTTTGTAATGTACATGAAATAATCCATGCGCGTTGTGACACTGCTTCATTCCAATAGATATTTGTTGGCCTTTCTTTCTGTCTTATGAACAAGTGAATGAGACTGTGGTAGGCTGACCTTGGCTGGCCACCAGTTGCCCACCAAGCAACTCTCTCACTCCCCATCCTCAGCAGGGTGGGGGAAGAAAATAAGATGAAAAACTTATGGGTCGAGGTAAAGGCAGTTTAATGAAAAAAAAAAAGCAAAGGCCACGTGTGAAAGCAAAGCAAAAGGAGACCGAAAAAAAGAATAACATTTATTCTGTACTTCCCATCAGCAGGCGTCTCAAGCCACTTTCTGGGAAGTAGGGCCTCAGTAGGCGTTGTGGTTGCTCCAGAAGACAAGTGCATGAGAAACGAGTGTGAGTGTGTATGTCCCTCTGCCAGCTTCCTCCTTTCTCTTAGTTTTTATTGCTGAGCACAACGTCACATGGTATGGAATATGCCGTTGGTCAGTTGGGGTCAGTTGTCCCAGCTATGTTCCCTCCCAACCTCTTGCCCACCCCCAGCCTACTGGCCTTTGCGGGGGGTTGGAGAGACAGCTTTGGTGCTGTGCAAGCACTGCTCAGCGACAGCCAAAACACTGGTGCATTGTCAACACTGTTCCAGCCACACATCCAAAGCACAGCAGTCTAGGGGCTGCTATAGGGAAAGTTAACTGCACCCCAGCCAGACCCAGCACAGAGACACTCAGCTAATTGTACTCCATTCACTTCTCTTTCCTCTTACGTTCTGATTTCATAGAATCGTAGAATCGTTTAGGTTGGAAGAGACCTTTCAGATCATCCAGTCCAACCATTGACCCTACTCTACCAGGTCTGCCACTAAACCATGTCTCTAAGCACCACATCTACACGACTTTTAAACACACCTAGGGATGGTGACTCAACCACCTCCCTGGGCAGCCTGTTCCAATGGTTGATAACTCTTTCAGTGAACAATATTTTCCTAATGTGCAGCCTAGACCTCCCCTGGCACAACTTGAACCCATTTCCTCTTGTCCTATCACTAGTTACTTGGGAGAAGAGACCAGCTCCCATCTCACTACGGCCTCCTTGCAGGTAGTTGTAGAGAGCAATAAGGTCTCCCCTCAGCCTTCTCTTCTCCAGACTAAACAATCCTAATTCCTTCAGCCGTTCCTCATAAGACGTGTTCTCCAGACCCCTCACCAGCTTTGTTGCCCTTCTCTGGACACGCTCCAGCACCTCAATGTCCCTCCTATCCTGGGGCGCCCAAAACTGAAGAGAGTGCTCAAGCTGCGGCCTCGCCAGCGCTGAGTACAGGGGCACGATCACTTCCCTCCTCCTGCTGGCCACACTATTCTTGATAGAGGCCAAGATGCCATTGGCATTCTTGGCTAGCTGGGCGCACTGCTGGCTCATGTTCAGCTGGCTGTCCACCAGGACCCCCAAATCCTTTTCCGCCAGGCAGCTTTCCAGCCACTCCTCCCCAAGCCTGTAGCGCTGCCTGGGGTTGTTGCGACCCAAGTGCAGGACCCGGCACTTGGCCTTGTTAAACCTCATGCAGTTGGCTTCAGCCCATCGATCCAGTCTGTCCAGATCTCTCTGCAGAGCCTTCCTACCCTCAAGCAGATCAACACTCCCGCTTAATTTGGTGTCATCTGCAAACTTACTGAGGGTGCACTCAATCCCCTCATCCAGATCATCAATAAACATATTAAACAAGGCTGGCCCCAAAACTGAGCCCTGAGGAACACCGCTTGAGACCTGCCGCCAGCTGGATTTAACACCATTCACTACAGCTCTCTGGGCTCGGCCATCCAGCCAGTTTTTAATCCAGCGAAGAGTACACCTGTCTGTTTAGTTCTTCAGTGATGTGTTTGAGTGGGACATGAACTGTAATTTGTTGATGTTCATTAGTATTGCACTTTAATGAATATGAAAGAGTTTGCTTAGAAAAACCCATTGTCTCCTTCAAGCTTTCTGTTCCCTGCAAGGTCTGTCAATTTTTTATCTATACAGCCAGCCATAAAACCTGGGGTATACTCTCACTTAAATGTAAATGATGTCAAAGGTGCAAAAACCCTATCAGATACCATTTTTCAGAAGAGATTCCAATTTGAGCATATGGATTTTTTATCGTGGGTCAGATTTTCCCAAAGCTATTTTTCATAATGTTACAGAGAAATTCAAGTCCGTATTCTAATACATGTGACAATGCATATTTGTGGTTTTGCATAACTTAAAACTAGTATGTGCAGTTGCAGGGGCTTTCTTTGAAGTCAAAACAAAACTTAGCTTTATGAATTTAAAAAATTTGGTTTTACATACATTTCAGAACCAGTGACAGTGATTCCAACATTCATCTCCGAAAAAGATCTCCTAATACTTCTGAGGTAAGTATGTGGAAATTAACCTTTCTACCACTGTTTCTCTATTTCTCTTAAATTCCAAAAGTTCACATACTGTAAAAGGGTCTACTCTATGAATGAGCTCTGTGATAACCCGAAAGCCCTGTGGCTTCTAATAATTTTATTGCCAAAACCATGTATAGCTGCAAAGCTTTACTGAACTCCCCCAAATATATGGAACTGAACCTCACTGAACCTTGAACAAACCCACAAAGGAGTACCTAATACTACAATTAAATCTATTGTAACTTTGATGCTTACGTTGTCATAACTGTATAGCTGCAACATTTCGCTTCTTTGAAGCTGCCTTTATTTGCTGCTCCAGTTTCTTTTTGCTTGTGCATTCTTTGTATGTATTTCAGCGTCCTGGTCACTGCCCTGCAAAAATGCTGGGTGTCTCCTGAAGTGCACTTTTTACAAAAGACTGGGCTCCTTCCTTCTCCTTCACAGTAGCAGGGTATTATATTATCTCAATAGCAGCAGATAACCCTAGAAGAATTTTAGTTGTAATGTGAAACTGCATCCTTAATGGCAGGTGTAATTCATACTGATTTTTTGAGAGCACATGACACAACTGAGCTCTGGATTTTTATTTTTCAACTTGGAAGGAAGGGACAGGAACAGGAGTCTGGGCACACTGAGCAAGGATGGGAGTATGGCTCTTTTCAGCACCAAATAAAATTCTAACCTTCTTGGAGTTTTAAAGAAGTGCTGCCACCAATGTTCAATGAAACGGAGGTTTCACATTGATGCTGCAGTTTTGCAATGCTGTCAGAGCTACTAGAAATAGATGAATGAGGCGAGCTTTATTCAACTGACAGAAAGCAGCCGAAATTAAAAAAAAAATCTTTTTTCACAACTTTTTCCTTTTTCTGTGTGTGTGTACCAAACCACAGTAGCAGATGTGCAAGCAGGGAACAAATTTATAAGCACAGTTTCATTTTATATGAGCAAACGTTAGACATACTCTGCAAAGGATGCACACACAGCTTCCCTCTTTGCAAGATGCTGAATTTTGTTTATATAATCTATTCCTGGTTTGTTTGTTTGTTTAAGGAAACTTATGGTGAAAACAAGCAGAAGATGACAGATATCAGTGAAAATCCATTACTCATCAGGTGAGTCGTTCTTTTTCAGACAAAGCCTTTTGCAAGGAATCCATAACTCTTAGGTAATTCTAAGAATGTTACAAAGGGAAATGAAAATTAACTGCAATGGTAGAGACTGACTGGACATCGTGTGTAACAGCTCAGAGTCCTTATTTCCCATAGGTGTAAGGTACAAAACTTCTTTAGTGCTAAATCTCCCTCTTGACTAAAATGCTATTTCTTGACTTAAAAGATTCAGCTGTGTAAGCGAGACTGTGAGCATTGTCCCCACATGGCGGGTATTTCAGACCAAGGAAAGAGCGGGAGGACTTCAAATCTGAGGCCCTCTGGCAGCGATGACTCTTTCCAGGTTTGGAAGACTGTCAAGACAATGTTTAGCATGGTCAGTGCTAGGGAAAAATGATTCAACAGAGTTCTGGCCTCTGTTAGAGCACCTGTAAGTTTCTATAATTTGTGTATGTGTTTAGTTCAGACTTAGGGTGCTGTGATGGATCCTGAACTCGGAGTGTGTATCCCTTTGGTATTAGGGTCTACATATCTATGAGAAACAAGGATTGCTTTACATTTTCCCTCTCAGTTGATACTGAATAGTATGTCCCAGAACTTCGAGTTAAAACAATGATTGCATTTAAAAGCAGAAAACACACAAAATATTATCGGGATCCAGTGACCCGGTCTCACGCTTCAGTTAAAAAAAAAACATGAATAGCTGTCACACCTGTTTGCAGGCTGCTGGTATTGAGCAAGTTTTGTGTAATATATATCCAGTATAATATCTGAGCAAGCAGGATGCCCCAAGCCAGAAAAAGGACTTATTAAAACAGGCCAAAAAACAGTTTTCTCCAAAAGTAGATTTAAAAAAAAGTCTACCAGAGGGTGATTCATACCGTATCACAAAGTCGTAAGTGTACCATCTTGTGCTTTTTTAAATAAGACCTTTTATTGTCTTTGTGAATGCTCAGTGGTGCTGGCAGAGTCCATCAGGCTTTGCCCTTATGAACCAAGGGTGGAATTTTGGAAGGCTGGAATTTTGGAGTTGTCCTACAAAACCTCAACTACTAGTTGGTTTCTGGAAGTCTGGGGCTTTTTCTGTTTAATATTCTGGTGTCTGACATGAGAAGTTCTGAAAGTAGATGATTTGGGGAATGTATATCAAGTCAGATACAGTATCTAAGTAGAATTGTGGAAGTGTGGTATGTGTTGCCCAGAGCTATGTTTACTGTTCTCAATATAAAAGGGCATCTTTTTGACTGATGGAAATCACCTTTCATCAAAGGACTGTACTGTAATGGCATGTATTTGAACTACCTGAGAATTCATCCAGAATTTTCAGAGGATTAATTGCTATGCACTTTGGCTCCTAAGGAAACACACTGCTAAAGCCCATTGTGCACCTCATACTCTAGCTTGGACTCCAACTGACTAGATTGAAACGGTTCATTAAACTGCTGTCTTTTAGTGTGCCCTCTGAGCTTTACAGTAAATGTTAACCGTGAGGTTTTTTCTTCTTTTTCTTCCCTCTTATCAAATTCTCTCCCGTTTTCAGGAAGAAAAAGGACTTGGAAACAAGTGAGGCTCCAGCACCAACTCATGAGATTACAATTGCCGAGCAGCCAGAGCTATTCTACTTCATCATTTTCTTCTGGGTGCTGGTCTACTGCCTTTTACTCCTTCCACAGCTTCTTAGCAACAAAGTTTGATCTCTGTGAGGTGTGGAAAAATAGAGGATGGTGGCTGGATTGCTTTGTTTATCTGCATATGAATATGTTCCTTCAGGTGAAGCACAAACAGAAATGTAGGACCTGGTATTTGTGTTTATTATCAGGTTGTCCTCAGTTCCTCTACTGTTGTGCTATGACAGTGTCTAAGCACATTTTATATTATGATAATTGTGTAAATATATATAAAAATTACCTGATTTAGTAGACGCAATTTTGTACATTTGTGCCTTGCTTTATAAGATGCTAAATAAAACCAGATAATTATCAGTAGAACTATGAACAATTCAGAGCTCTAGTCTTCAAAAATTATTCTTCTGGCTTCATTTACTTACGTAGGGCCTGACAGCTGTGGAATACGGGTGGTGTTGACTTGCCTATGAATCTGGCCCACCTGCAAGGGCAAGGCTAGAGATGCTTTTGCATATTTTCCATGGAATTCTTTGAGAGAGCTGGAGGCAAAGCAGAGCTGCAGGTGGTAGAACATGCTGACCCCGGGAACTGATTGCAATTCTAATGGAAAGCCAGTAGACCAACAAAATCAGGTTGAGGGTTTATTTAGGTAGGAGAGTTTGTTGGTTTAGGATTCAAATTAATTTTTATCCTGCACCTTTTGTTTAATGCAGGCTAGCTGCTTCTTAGGAGGGATCATATGGGAAACCTTAGCCCAGAAACTTCTGTAGAGAATACCTGAAGAAATACACTTTTTGTATGTTACTGATGGTGGCCATCTTTGCAAAGGTGTTAAGAAGCTTAATAATTTTATCAGGAACAGATACGATGGTTTTGCGTTCTGGTTTTTTTAAAAGTACCTCACTGCTTCTGAGGCTGCATCTGCTCCCCTTTCTCTGCTGCTTTTATTTACCAGATCACGTGAAGATTTCTCTCTTTTGAAGGTACAAAAAAATAATAGGTAACCTCATTTGCTGAGGCTACTGTTAAGGCACAAGCATATGTTAAAAGGATTAGAAATATCCTTTAAGTGCCCAAATCAATAGAGAAAGAAATGACAGATGTAAAACTAAATACAGAGAAATGCTGACAGCCGGTACTGACTTTCTAGTGCAACTGAAGAGACTCCTGTGGCTCGTCCATAGACATGGTTGGGCCACTGCTGCATCTTGTAATTTTTGTCCACATCAGTGACCACCTCAGGATATTTGCCTTAGGATTTTTGCCAGAGGAGGTGTACCCGTGCATTACAGGACAAAAAAGGACTCTTCAAATTTAATTTAATAGCAGTAGCTTTTCTCTGTGTGACTTTTAGTGAAGTCACTATTCTTCATCGGCACGTTTTTAGTTTCATAGTACGCTTTACGAGACTACATCGTGTTGCTGCTTGCACTTGAAAATTCGTTAAGGTTGACTGCAACGTGCTTCATAAAATGAGGGCTTTCATGTTTTACATTAAGTGAAAGTTACAACATGTGACTATAAGTTTTACACATTTTGTTTTAGTGTAAGGTGTATTTCTACCCTGGCACAGTTTTCAGCTGAACTAATAGTACCTGGAGTCAGGACACATCAGAACATAGAGCAATTTATTTGCAGGTATTTAAAACCTGTTTGTAGTCAGGTCATCTGTTGGGGTAATCCTAACTGTCCATGACACTTCATTCTACTTTGTAAACTTTTTGTTTCCCTGGATTTTTCTTAGGAGCTGCAGTTAGAATTCAGTAGCAGCAGTGCATGGTAGGAGATCTTAAAACATTGAAGGTAAAAATCTGAACCTCTTTCAGTCAACAGAAAGCTGAAATCTTTTCTATTCTGTCCTGTCACCATTGACTACAGCTGGATTCACCCCATGAACTTAAAACTAAGATCTTTTGTGCTTGGTGAGGAACAGATCCAAACTTCCCAATTTAATTCAGCATAAATCAACATAAGTAAACAAAATAGTTTGCTGATAAGAATGTTCAGCATTTTGACTCGCCTGATTTTGTGATGCATGAACCTTTGTTGATGAAGACAGTGATACTTTCTTCCAAAAGAAAACCTGCTAGAATTTTTGAAGTTGCTTTCTTGAAGTAGGCTAAAATACAGCGTTGAAGGGCTACTGCTTTTTCTCTGAAAGACTAAAGCTTAATACAAGAAACTTTATATCCTCATCCTGAAAACCAGTGCATACCAGGCTGGGGCACGGCAGCTATTTAATAGCAGCAAGTAGCAATGTACATTAGTTTGGAGCAAAGGTGTTGACAGCTTTCCATCACATGCCA
This sequence comes from Burhinus oedicnemus, assembly GCA_008921705.1. NCBI lineage: Eukaryota > Metazoa > Chordata > Aves > Charadriiformes > Burhinidae > Burhinus > Burhinus oedicnemus. The sequence continues at coordinate 2,317,715 of VFFE01007008.1, forward strand.
CTCTTCATAGGCTCCTTTGGTTTATGACAACTTTTTCTGAGCCTTTGTGTCTTATTCTCTGGTTCTTCCACGTTTCTTAGTCTGCAGCAGAGATTATCTGGAGTTGGATTACAGTCTCTTCACAGAACTTTACAGCTATTAAAGTTCAATCAAATAAAATAAGCTCCCTTCTTGTCTTCTCCCCTTCCTTCCAAGAAAATGAATCAGAATGAGGAGGTCTTTTGATGTCTCATCTAAACAACTGGCATCCGTAAAGAATGGAAAAGTGAATGGGAATGCACTGATGCTGGCAACTTCATTACATGGTATTATCTTCCAAGAGGGAGAAATCCCAGGGTTTTCCTTCTTGCCTCTCACTGATGAACAGTGACTGAAACAGTGAAATGAGCAGTTTAAATGTCAAACAGCATCCAGCAGATATCTTGATCATCTCACCCAATGTTTAAACTGATGTACGCTTTCCAGCCTGTCCCATTAAGAGATGGAGATAGTTTCTTCCTTGCAAAATAGATGAAAAAAATACTAAATTAGTCCATGATACTTGGTATTAAGTTGCTTTCCATATTTGGGTTGGTTTGGTTGTGGTTTTGCTATACCAGAAACAGTCTCAGTCTACCTTACTCAGCCATGCCATGAGTTAGAAGATCCAGAGTAGAGTTAAGAGTGATCATACTGGTATGGTCAACTGTGCATGAAAAGAGACTGAACTCTTCAGGAATTTTGCCATTACTTGGCACCACAAAAAGTGCCATCTGCATCAGCAGCAGCTCCCCCCACTTAAATTGACTTGTAAGCCTGCATCTCGTTCTTCCACAGCGCAAGATCCAGTTCCTCAATGCACGTGCCCTATTCTGAAAACATTGCTTGCTGTTAGACTTTGTGTCCTATTCTGAGCTCACAGCCTGAAATCCTGATTGGGAAGCATTTGCTATGGCAAAGCCCGTTTTAACTTGCTGGCTGGAAGACTGGCTTGAGGCAGCAGAGGTTTTAAAGGCTGGTGGGCAATCTATCATCTGTCCATTTTCCAACAGATATGTGCACTGTCTGAATAAGGAAGTTTTTCCTGAATTTTTGCCTGGGTTTGTGAAAAATGCTAAGCTTGAACTGACCGCATTTGGTATTTTGATTTAGCAGCAGAATTCAGATACACAAGGGTACTGATCTGTTAAGATCATTTCTAAAACCCATTGTTGTTGAGCAAACGTGGCTAGCAGAGAATTGTGAAGTGTAAGTGTCAGGAGGTGCTTGAGGATCACTGGATAAAGGGTGTTTGGTGTTCACAGAAGCACCATTAAAGACTGAGAGACAACTGTAGTAGGATGGTTCAATGTTATTGTAGTCATGTAACTGAACTGCCAAGTGTTTCATTGTGATTTTATAGAAAGTGCAAGGAAAAATATGCTATTAAAGACAGAACCCCACTAAACATTTATGGGGCAGATGTCTTAGAGCTGAAGAAATGAGTTAAACAGTCACATAATCCACAAACTGAATTGAATATAGCCTCTGCCAAGTTGTAGGAAATGATCAGTGCAAAGATAGGGCAAGCACAGATTACGGTAAAAAAATGACAATCACTTTTCAATGCCATGAATATTTTTGATGGATTGAGCTCTAAAATGTATTTTTATTGAGTTTCTAGATTGTAATGAATGTGTCTACAGAATTTTATGCAAAGCTTGAGAGTTCAGCTGTTTTAAAATGATTTTTTATATAGCAGTGATTATTTTATCTATATATTTAATAGAACTGTAAAACCATTTTAAGAGTACCTGTAAAATTCTATGTATGTGATATGATTATTTATTAATTATGACTCATGAGAATTAACATTACGCTATGCATCAGTTGTGTCATCCATTTGAAAACTGGAAACTGCAAACAGGAGAAGAGTTTTTAATGAACAGTAGACTTGAAAAACACAGGAAATGATTGAATACAATTGTGTGATTCTTAAAGTTGCATAGCAATATGTCATTTTGTGATGTTAAACTTTCAGCTAAAGTTGCAAAATATACAGAGTGATTAAGCTACTTTATTCCATTAAAACTTCCTGAGGCTGAAATTTCTACATGTTGATATTTGGTGTCTAAACACACTTAAATCCTCTACGTCTTCTGGAGACTGTCAATTTACTCCGGCTCAGTATGACTGTAACTTCTTTATCCAAGTAGTGCTCCATTGAGTTTACAGGGGTACCACGATACCTAGGGGGTTTTTTAAGGTTTTCTGCACCAACCCCCACAGAATCAGAGCTGTAGAAGATTAATTTGGCCATCTAACAAAATGATAGTTGTACATTATCACTTATGCTAGCTTTAAGTACTTGGAGTCCCTTCTTGCCAAGCGCAAACTTGAATGCATCCAGTGATGTGTTCAGTTGCTCGACTTCTGTGGAAGTCAGTGCACCACATCTGTGTGCTAAGCACACACTACAGGATCTGGCCCTGAGGGGACTTAAATCAACGTTAACCACATAGGCCAGGAAGCAGGTGAAGCCTATGCATTGCGCTTAGGCTGGATCCCCTCAAATCCAATGTACACAAACAATACCACTGACTTCAGTTAACCCCTCTGTACGCATGGTATTTGTCTGCCTAAATTCTGCAGGATCAATCTCCTCTTCCTTCTGGGAAGTTAACATCCATGTCCATTAAGAGAACGCTAGTGGGGGAACGAATGGCTGGAAGACAAGAGTGAGCTTACAGGCTGGAAAGTGGCCATGAAAGTTCCCAAACCACTGCAGGTTGCCCACTGTTTTCTATTGAGCTAATAGGTAGTGGATCTGATTGGAGGTAAAAAACCCTTAAGATTTTTTTATTTCCACATTGTGCAGTATTTTGTCAGGTAAATAACATCAAATTCTTCCCCTTGGCATACCACTGATAACACTAATTTACAGCTGCCCAACTTACAATTGTTCACATTCCAGGTTTGTATCTAAACAGGACTTGTAGTACGCCTTGGTCCCACCCACGCCGCCCCACGATGCTGAAGCTATTCATGCAGGAGGATGGGAGGTACATACACATTAAATGATATGGAAAAGTCATGTTCTGAATGGGGTGGCTTGCTTACTCTGTCCACCGCTTCGCACAACTCTAGAGCTCAGAAAGGGTGAAAAATTAACCTTTTTATTCTCAAGTCCATTTCAGGGTTATCTTAACTGAAATTGTGGAACATCAAAGTATTTCTTTTCTCCTCTAAATGTGAGACCTGGGAAGCTTCCTTCCACCTCAGTGGCACTTTTGATGACTCCCTTCCAGGCAGCTGCTACTGCTGATATTGGAAAATGAGACCTGTGTTATTTTCTTACCATGAGGGGAATGTCTAAGTTTATGTCTCTGGAACATAAAATTGGCCCCTGGGTGATTAATGTACTTCTTTCTTCATGAAAAGATTAGAAGGGGAAATAAAAATAATTAATTTTACCTCAATGAGAATTACTAAAACATACCATTCCAAGAAAGACTAGATCCTGGCCTTCACTGCTATGTTCAGGTCAGGTAATATTTTATTCCAAAAGTAGCTTCATTACTTTCACTGGGCCTTCCTGGAGTCTCTTTGATTGACAGAATAGATTTGCTCTGTGTCCAAGGACCAATTCATACAGGGGGGTCCTGATCCATGGCCATCATTAGACTGTAACAGAAAATCACCAGTGTTTAGTTAGAAACGACTGGTCCAATTTAAATCACATAACTTTCAAATTATATGCTGCTTATTTTTTGAGAGAAGTAATGCAGTCATTTTTTAATGCCAAATAACTTACACAAGTCAAATAAGTCTATTTTTATTGTAATAAAAAAATTTCAATTTCTTCTTTTGTCTTGAACAAAACAAAACATATTTTAGTAGGCATACCACTTTGTGCTATTGTATTCTTCTGTGTAAAAAGCTGAAAAAAATGCTTTACCCTTCTTGTTAAAGTTCTCCAGTTTAAAATGTAATCTATAAAGTGCTAGTTTGCTAAAGAGTTAATGAGGGACTTTTAAACTGAAGAAATAATTTGTAAGGAAGGAATGTCATATTTAAAATACATGTTTCTCTTTGGCAAGTGGTGAGGAATAATGCTTATTTAAATGAGAAAAAATGCTGGGAGGATTTGAGTGGTATCAAAAGATATACTGAAGGAGATGCATTTTTGTGTACTTTCAAATACATTTCTTCTGAATGCTTTCAATCAGTGGTTTGTATGGAATGTTTGCACTTGTTGCTCAAAGCTAATTTTTGTGAGAAAGAAATATATTCTTGTGTATAATTGGTACACTAGAAAAAAATGTTTTTAGAAACTGTTACATTGTAATAAGAATAGTATTTACTAGCGAATAGTTCCACTTTCTTTTATAAAATCTCCAATTTTGAAATAAATGGACAGGCTTCCTGTATAGAATCTGTTAATCTGTGGGTTTGTCCTTTTCCTCCCAAGAAAATATCTTCAAACATCTCAGTTCAGGAGAGATCACCATTTTGTTCTTATTTATTCACTATTCCCATTACAATATGTAATTTATACATTATATATTTATATCATATATAATACATAAATTATTATATATTATTTTTATTTATTCATTCATATTCATGTCCAGAAACAATATTCACTTTTAAGGAGGGAAGACCTGAGTAAACAGAGCAAATTTCTAAAGTGTATTGTTTCCCCACCTACCCAAAAAGTTACTTTTCATTTTAGAGGAAGAATCTAAACTTTAGTCAACAAACAGAATGAATTTTAATTATTTATAAAGGTGAAGATTTAGTAATGTATGAATGCATAGAAATTGGCATTATAAAGGCAAGCCATGGGAAAGCTTACAAAAATAGTTGTGCTGAATTATATACTGTTAGAATCATAGAATGGTTTGGGTTGGAAGGGACCTTAAAGATCATCTAGTTCCAACCCACTGCCATGGGCAAGGACACCTCCTACTAGACCAGATTGCTCAAAGTCTCATCCAACCTGGCCCTGAACACTTCCAGGGATGGAGCCTCCACAGTTCTTACAGTTCAGTTTATCATCTGGCCTATTCCTATGTAAGTGTTTAGACTTATGGATCAGTAAAGTACTAGGTGCAGTACTGATTCATATTTACTGTGTCCATCCCCATACTCCTTAATTCCCTTTGTAGTATATGAGAAAAGGAAAAGTACGACAGAGATGCAATACAGTTCACAATCAGCCCTGTGATCTGTCTCCTGAAAAAGGTACCTAAACCAGATAAACACAAAGAAAATAGTATATGGGGAATGGAGTAGGAGTGCTTCTTCTCTAATTAAAGTTTGGTGGGTATCAGGGTTTAAGAATTGTAAATGTTCCTCTGTTCCTTCTACAAAATCAAATGTGCTTCTTGCCACCCCTGCAGAAGCTGATCCCTGTCTATCGGACCATCCTCCCCCACACCTAATCCTTGTTGGTAGTAAGAGAATATGCAAATTGCTGTTGAGAATTTGGGATATTTGGTAAGTCAGTCCTGTTAGCAGTGCTGACTTCATTACCATAATTTTAAAATCTCTAGATACAATTTGAGACCAGTAGCTCTTATTGGTGTCATGAATGACACTTAAGTGGAGAATACAAAGTTTGTGATTTTTTTTTTTAAATTGGGTTATTTTTTTGCAACTGACACTGCAATTGGCAATTTGCAAGTGGACTGGGGGTGTATGTGGTGAAATTCAAGTATGCAAGATGGGTCAGCTAAGAACGTGGGAGTAGAGTAAGTTTTTACAAGAGTATGGGATCCAAATTTTAGTCCAAACTCAAACACAGAACAGGAATTGTTGGACTTGGTTTCTTTTTACTGCTCTAGGATAAAGACGATTCTGATAGAAAGTGCAAAAATAATCTCCCTTATCATTGCTGTGTAAATACAATTTCTGTAGCTGAAAGAAGATGCAAGCGCAGCACAGGAAACACACCCATCTGGATCACGGCAGCAATAAAGGCAAGCACAGGGTTCATTTCAGTTAAGGAACCATACGCAAGTGTGCATTCCGAGTGTGCACACTCTGGTTGTGCAGGAGCCCAGACCTCCTGAGGACCGCCTGTGGACATCATGCATATATTCCAGTTGCTGGTGTATACTGACACCTTTGTTCTCGCTTCACTGCTTATTTTACCTGATTGGTAAGCAGAAGCCAGCAGGGGCAGGAGTACCTTCAAATTGCTGGGCAGATATAACAAAACCTTAGACTGAGCTGGGATTTCTATTAAGACACCAATATACAGCGATAACCTTTTCTTAAGTTGCTATTTCTATTGATGTTACAAGGAATAATTCCAGGAGAGTTAACTGCAATAATTTATGAAATGCCTTCTACTGACTAACTCCATTCCCTGGTTAGACGGTACCACTGGCAGTTTTCTGTCCTTGCCAAACTGTACATTTTACCTGGGAATATCTGTAACATATGATCAAAGCAAAATGTATAGCTCCATCTGCTGTAAATACTTTGAATTGATTATTTTTGCATTTCTTTTTTATGGACTATCTGTACCCTGGGAATCGATTTATCACTTTGCTGATATGTATTTTCTGCACGTTAGCAAGAACCAGCATAAATACAGCAGGTAAGTATGTTTATACATTGCAAAGTGATATTTCTCAGTTCTCAGGCAAAAAGGAGCACAAAAACGTGTGTATTTCAAGGAAACTTTTGTTAATTATTGTATGATAGATTTTTTTTGGTACTGTGTCATTGCAGCTGCTTGTTAAATGCAGAAATTACATGACTTGCTTAAGTCAGTGATGGATGAGAAGAGATTCCCAGTTATGCTGCTGCTAAGCAATGGCTTTCCACAATCAGGAACAGCAACATTTTTTTTTTGGCAGTAGTCATCAATGCTGACTCCCTGCACAGGAAGAGTGAGTGAGTTGATATCCCATTTTTTATACTCATTTAAAAAGGTAAACCAGCAGTTTAAAGAGGTCAAAAAAAGACACTAAAGCAGTTAAAAATACTGACGTTTCTCTTGCACTAGGGAAAACATCCTTATTTAGAGTTATGAAGTCTGGGTCACTGAAGTGTGAAAGCACACCAAAAAATTTTTTAAAATAGCATCTTAGGAGGGAACAGAAAGTTTGTGCAACCTAACACCTTTTTAAAACCTCAGCCCCAGTTTTTGGAAGGGACTCTGTTCAAAATAGGTTCTTTCTTTCTTCCAACTTCCTTCTCCATAATCGTACCTGCAGCTTTTTCTCATAAGACATTGCAGATGTTATTATTAGCACCGTGGTTTAAAATGTTGGCAACTGCTCTTTTCTGCAGTGACTCACAGCTATGAACCAAAAAACCTGGTAGCCAGACTAGGGGCCATTTAAGAGGAAAATCTCAACCTGAATTTTCTCAAGTGGGGTGCAGAAAAGACACATCCTTTCTTGGTCAGAAACTTGAATGCAACACTTCAGCCCCTATTTTCTCAATAACTGCCAGCTTGTTTCAAAGTGCATTATTGAAACAGTGTGTGATGCAATGACAAAATAGCATCGTGGCTGGTATCAACAGGAGGGAACAACAGAGGTCACCATTGTCTCGCGGGAAGGAATCTCCTCCGAGTCCATTTTAGAACCTGATGAGACAGTAGAGTCAAAAAGCACAAAGCCTGGTTTCTGCTGCCGTGATTACGCAGTTCTATACCATGAACAAAGACAATTACTTACGACACAGTGATTTTTTTTTTTTAAATTGCAATTTTCCCCTTTTCTAACCCAAACACAATTTTTTCTTACTCTTACTCAACAGGAAAAAACCAGAAACACCCCCCCCCATCCCTTACTGATATGATTTTTTAAAAAGGGGAAGGTAGATAAATGCCTCCGTTTTCTTGTTGTCTTACAACAGTTATCCCACAGAGTAAAACATCAGTATTTCCAGTACTAAAGATATGTGGAAAGCTGTAATTTGCTACATTCTTGCTTATTCTGTTCTAGATTTTAATTAGTTGGGCTACTTTATTCTTTTTGTCCAATGGCCTGTTTGCTGTGGTTTTATGGTTGTGTGGCTTTTACCAAACATTGAATGCCAAGTAGTTTGAAATACATGGAATTTTTTAGAGTTGTGTATCACATTGATGACTTCATCCTATTTTTCTTTAAAAATCTTTGCAAAAAATTTGTGAAATTAACTTAAAAGTCAATTTTTGATTTGGGCTTAAACTCTGAAGGTTAGCTGTCATTATACAAGTATATGACATAAAATACCCATTTCTTACAAAGGAGAGAGGGTAGTGGTGATAGAATAATAAGAATAGCACAAATTTTATCCTAACAGTGCTTTTAAATTAAAAACGCCTGTCAGCAGCCAGGCTCAAGGAGGAAGTAGCTGTGAAGAAAGACATCCTTTTCTTTATATGAAACTAACTTCCAGAATTCTCCTGGAATTTGTATGTTTTGTTTTCTGTGTTTTAAGTATTCTGTTTGCCTTCTCTTTGAAGCTACTTGAATTGGATAAAATTCATTATTTAATCATGGCCTGCAGAGGGTTAAGGAGGGTTTCTTTCTGCTCTATTTTATGTTAGAAATAATCAAGAAAGCCAATTTCCTTCGGTACTTCAGTTAAAATTGGAAAAATAGACCCATATGTTCTGACAGCTCCCACTGGATAAGACTGAACAGCTGCTCCTCTTCCTAAGCTTTTGTTACGGGATATAATTATTCTTCCATCCATAAAAAATGGAAGGATGCCCCTTCAATGCTATAAAAATACCTAATAATGTGATATTTAACAACATGAGCATTACAGAAGACTTGATCTAAATAGCAACAGAGGTTTGAGCCAAGAAAACACTTTATTTGATAATACCCTAGGCCTCTGTATCACTTCTAATCTGAAATAATTTTACTAAGGTTCGTTTAAATGAACCTTAGAGTGCTCCAGTTGGCTTTATCTTATACTGATTTTGTAGGCACAGTTATATTGGGGAAGATGGTAAGTCCCCAATAGAGTGCAGATGGAATGGGGGAGGCTGGACCTCCAATAACAGATCTTCCATTGCATACACACTGCTTTCAGCACAAAAGGGGAGTGTCTGGCTAGAAGTCACTTTGTATTGCATTTATGGTCGTTGTCTTCTTCTTTATTAGGTAACAAGGATGATCTCCAGTCCTTGTGTAAGTATATGTAATCTTAGGGGACTCCTAACTTGGTCACCTGGCCTAACACAAGTGTCACTGGTGCTGTACCTGCGCACCTGACACATCTTGCAGGGTTTTGCAAGAGGGCAGCAGGATCAGTAAAATAGAGCATGCAACCAAATCCATCCACCGTGGAAAGGAGCTGCCAGGAGGAGGCAGAATGGGGCCAGGAATGTATTTAAAGATTTCCTTCCACAAGAGAGACCACATTACCCACGTGTGGCTATCTTTACATTTTTGGTGTGGTGATTTGTATGAACAGTCAGTCTATAGATCTGACCCCTCATTAGCACTATAGGTAGGCCTGTTCTACTGAGATTTAAGTGTATGTATCCCATCATGATGGTAAATTATGGTATAGTCTTTTTTTTTTTTTTTTTTTTTTT
>VFFE01007008.1:2335621-2387865 GCA_008921705.1 Burhinus oedicnemus
TTTTTTTTTTTTTTTTTTGTAGGTCCTAACGTATCCAGAGTAGAAGCTTAGGACACCAGCAGAAAGGGGAGATAGTCCAGGATCTGGTGATGCAGCTGTCAGGTAGATCTCATAGAATTTGGCTGCATTTTTTCTGAAAACTCAGAACTAATGAAATAGTAAAACACCTCAGAGTTTTTGCCGATGGTTGCCTATGTTGGCTGTTTAATATTGCTGCAATCAAGCAACCTGTAAAATGTCTGCTATTATACTGGTAATTAGACGATACTAAGCATAATGATAGGTGGTTTGACAACTTCCATGCAAACCACAACTGATGTGGTAAGAACAGGATAGAATTCTTCCTTTTGCTTCATATTTTCTATTTTTTTATGCTACTACTATTTGATAACCAGTGCTGTGGAGCTGGTAGTTCAGGTAAAGCAAAATCTACAGCGATATTTTTAGAAAAGAGGCTCTACTGAAACTAGTATATTTGTGTTCTGTCCTGAAAATGCAGTTCGCAGCTGACTGAATTAGAGGACTGTATTTTAGTATTACAGAAGAGAGGAACTCCCTTTGACTGAGAGCTATGGATCAGGATCCTATAGGTATGTCTGTCTTTCCAGTGCAATATTGTGCCAGTTACTCGGACACAGTCTGGAATTGAAAGAACCATAGGAATATATTAATTCTGAGTTGTTCTCAGCAGAAGAGTTAATTGGCAGGTGCAGTACTATAGTAATTTAGTTATATTGCTTCCAGAACCCAAACTAGTGTCAGAAACCCGCGACTGCATCACTTACAGGAATTTAACTCCTTTAAAACACTATTTCTCAGCCTTGATTGGTTTTACATAATAATATAGAAAAAGTGGAGTTGTTAAGCAATATTCTGTTACCTCTCCTTCTAACCTGCCTCAGTAATCATTAAATGAGTGATGCGGTATTCAGGAAACCACAACTGCTTTGGTGTCTGGAACCATCCTTCCATTTGCATAGCTGGGAATGCTTTTGCTGATATGCAGAAATAGCTTTCACTCCATTCTGAGAAATAAAGGGTAAAAAATTAGCTTGTATCCCCTTCCCTTTTTTTTTTAATGGTGGTTGTAGCAAAACAGCTTATTTCAGTTTTTGAAGCTGCTTTTGTCATTCAGCAAGGAGGAGCAACTTGGATCCTTTTTTTTCCTGCCATATAGTGTTAGTATTCATTACGGTGTATGTAATGTGCAGAGTTAATGTGAAAAAATTGGACTAATGCTGCCCCGGACTGAAAAGATTCTTAACTGTAATGTAGCCTTGGCATTAGGCAAAGATACCTATTAATATACCTTCAGAGAAATGTCTCAAGGATACCTATTTCATCTGCAATTATTCTTTTTCATCTTGTATTCATTCTACTACTGTGGAAGATTGACAGATGGCTGAATCAGGAATGGGTCTGTTTTCTGATTTGTGTCTGCACTGGAAGTGTTACTGGTGCTTAGTTGCATCAGTATTGGAGCTAAGGGACTCTTATGAACAGGTTACTTCAAAACTCTAACATGGTAGGCTGTTTATCTGTTTGACCTTGTGCTATCTTTCATAGTTGATCAGAATGTGAAAAGCTTTCAAAGGAGGAAAAAAAAGCTTTAATTTTTAAAGCTTTTCAGTCAGTGTTTAGAAACCTGTGATCCCACATATTGGGGAGAGAAAGCTGTTCCAGTTGTACTTTGTGGACCTTGAATATTTTTATTTTTCAAAGTCAATTATGATTCAATATTTACTCTTAAACATAACACTTCCATTCAAGGCATCTGTTAAAAATAAAGGTTTTTTTCTTCAATGAAAACTTTTTTGAAGTCCTCACATTTTTGCAAACCATTCCAGTTTTCCTTACCTATAGGTCAGGACTGAAGATACACAAAACCAGCATGTCTTACCTCATACTGTTATTTTTTGCCACTTTACCTCAGATAAGGACTTCAGCTCTCCCATTGCTACCTTTTCCCCAAGTTAATTCTTGAATATATCTGAATCAGTTTCAGTATCCTGTCAGTTGATCTTGAAGGTCAACAGTGCTACAGATAACCTGTGATATGAAAATACTACATGAAGCTTTATACGGTTAAAATGTGATATGTATGGCTTCTCACCAGTTTTAAACCCCAGTCAGTAAGTGAATCTGTGTGTTTTATTGGACAGTATTGAAAAGATGAAGATTAATACATTAAAATAAATAAAAATTGTTAATTGACACGGCCTGCTGAAGTCTTATATTAGTTTGTTTAACTGTAAAAAATGTAAAGGAATGATCATGTTCTATTGTAAATGCTTATATTTACATGGAGAGAAATAACAGTATCTATAAAATGATGTAGCTTTTTAACATGGTGTTAATTGTATTCAACTAGGTATGTATTACTTAAGACCTTAGCATAGAAGTAGGTACTTAACACTTCAGTAGGATATAAAAGCCTATTCCTTGAAAGGTAGCAGTTCTCGTTAGTTTGACTCAAATAGAAAGCATTAATTACTACTGTTAAGTTAAAGGTTATTTAAATTTTTATAAATAGAAAATTCAAAATACCTGGGATCTATGTAAAGTGCTTCGTGGCACACAAATTTTTTTAGCGTTGGTCCATTAATGCTGCAGAACACACTGCACTTGTTGATTTGAGTTTATCATCACACAAATAATTAACACTGGCTTGGTTGATTCTCAGCTCTTGAAACAAGAAATGACTCAATATAGAAGCCTTTTCTGGCTGCTCTGCACAGTAAGTTGGGTAGCCAGATATGTAGGTTAAGATACTTAGAATTTCCTTTTCTAATGACATTTTCCATTTTGGGATTAATTCAGATCATTTTATGGTCAGGCACATGTATTCTTTTCTTGCAACAGGAGATCCTGCTCTTCACATTTTGTGTGAGGGTCCTTGCAACACTGCATTCCACAGAGCATTTTCATCTGCACCTTTAGACATTCTTACATATTCCGAGAAAAAAATTGATGGGCCTGTGGGAATGTCTTACCAATGATTTGGGTTTTTTTCTTCAATAAAATGAAAGAATCAATGAATTATGTTTTGGGTTGTTGGTGGTTTTTTTTTCTCTGGTGTTACCCCTCTGGAGATTGCATTCTGTGGCATCTGAGCAGCTTTGAATGTCTTCTGAATTTGGGAGCAAAAATAGTCTCTTTATACTACATATCTTTATGAACTTAATATTGACTTCATCCCAGCGTCACATAAAAGAAAATTCCAGTAGTGTGCCCACAAGCTCTTTGCAGGGAAAGTACATGTGCAGACGTGTAGTGTAACTGGTGAGAAGCCTTTCTTTTTTAGGAAGACATTAAAAACTACAAAGCCCAAAATGTAATTGGATTAAATACATAATACTTCCATATTTTAAGGTTGCATTGGGATGAGTTAATTTGATGCACTGTTAATAAATACATTGTTTTTTGAAAAATAAGCTAATTGTTTGTACACTGATTCTTGGGTGATACATAAAGTGATATTATGACCAACTATAGGAGATTTGAACTCTCGTTTTATACTTCGTGGATACTCTAGAGGGTGACTTAAAACCCAAATATCTGCATCATACAATTAATGACTTCAGAGAAAGCCTTTTGTAATGCAGGACTCTTAGTAAAATTTTGGATGTTCTGGCACAGAGATAACAGAAAACTGTCGAACACACATGTTTTGGGGAGCTTGACTTTTTGCCACATGGAGAGAAAGGATTTATGTTTATGCAAATAATGGGATTGAAATCCCCACATGGGGTTATATTCAGGGGGCAGCTGCTGCTTTTACTTATCATAAGCAGGAATAATTGGTGCTTTGAAACTGTACTTGCCTCACAGTTTGCCCCCGGATTGGGGAAGAGAGAAGTCCCTGCCCTAATGTCTGCTTAATTGCCTTCCTGTCGAAGGATGTAGGTGCCTGAAAGGCTTGAACGTAAGCTTTAAATAAACTAAATAATCACAAGTAAGTAATTTGGTACCCAAGTAAAGGACCAAATGATAAATCAATTCACAGGTATGGTCAGTAATCTCTTCTTGTGATATTGATATAATAATAGTATAGTTACCTACATAAATTGGGATCTGTAAACTTAGCTGTGATTTTTCTATGGGTTAGTTTTTAGGCAGCAGCTTAGAAAAAAAAATTGAGTTAAATATTGCGTGGAATAATTTAATTCGAATTTCTGTTAAATCTATTAAGTGTGTTTCAGTGTGTTCATGTAGCTCAGAATTTTTTTTGGAGATGTGTCCTGGGTGTAATTTTTTTCCCCCGCCTTCCTTGGATGCTAAGAGTATTTTGTTTCGGAGTTAATCTGAGGCAGTAGGGAGTTTGTATTGTAGTTCTAACTACGTTGTTTGTACCATAATAAACAAAAGAAAAATATCTGAAATATAAGGTTGCTGGAAAAATATATGGAAGAGAAGGATGGGTCTTGTTTTATTGTCACCCCTTCCCCCACTCCCAGCATCTGCGACCAGCTGTAATGGTAGAGTGAGAGGATGCCAGCCCAGACGGACATTCTCCTCCCAGTGGTTTTTACCTTACCCCCGCTGATGCTGCAGGACCGTGATTCACGCTGGAATTCATCTGTATTTGCATGAAGATAATTCACTTCATTATAGCTCTGTTGTGAGCTTAAGAGTCCCAATTGTCTAGATCTTCTTGCAAGATAAGAACTTAATTTTCAAGTTGTTAACAGTTTGAATAATGGTTTAATTAAATATTAACGTCATTATTGGGATGGAGGGGAATAGTTGTTTAATTTCAAACTGCAGAAGATGTTGAAGAGCAAGAACGTTGATAGTCTGTGTTTCAGATTCAGGCTGTTGCCTGGAGTGTGTCAGTAGGTCTTTTACTTCTAAAATTTCAGTCCTCCTTTTTCTTACAATCTTTTTTAATAGCAGCAATTAGGTATCACATTAACGTGATTATTTTCAAATACTTAATTACAAACCCAGGAAATAAAAATAAAACCTGTTGATATATTCTTCTGTATACTCTTTGATGTATTTGGATACTTGGTTTTTATATTAGCAAATGTTTAAGTAGGAGATAGCCGAGATTCTTGAAGATCTTGGCTGAGATTTGCGGATGTAACTGGTGGTCGTTTGCAGGTTACTAGAGCACTGGAGATTCGCAGAAGCGACTGGTGTGTCACTTGGATGCTTCTCTTGATTTCTTTATAGGAACTGGGGTTTTTTTGTTTTTATTCATGTTGCGGCTTTATTCTTTGAGTATTTGATGTGTTTGTGGTGTGTCCAGTTAGATACACTGCAAATGGCTAGTTATCTTGGAACTCCCACCGTCTGCTTTTAGATAAAAATATGTGAATGTTGAGCTCTTTAAAAATAATAAGAAATGGTAGCGTTACTGTTTAATGCAAGACATTCTAGAAGTCTAATTTTTAGCAAAGTCAGTCATTAATTTTTCCTTTTTGTCCCTTTTGCTTTCTTTTAACAAGATCCCCAGTCACTGTAGAGTAAAACGAGATTCATTTATTTAATGTGGTAAAAAAAATAAAAAATTCTTATCGGGCTGGACTCGAGTGTTACAGTTGTGAAATGCTGGAGGGGTGGGTTAGCTGCTGGCGGTGGTAGCCCTGGCTGGTGTCCCCGGTGTGGCTGGGGTCACTGGCCAGCTGCAGGTGCCTTTGGGGGAAGGATTGGCCACCTCCCGCAACAGGCCTTTGTCTGCCCGGCTGCACCGAGCCATTTAGATGCTAATGTGATGTAGGCTCGCTGGTTTGTACTAGAACTTGACTGCATCTCAGGAATGTGGCCTGTCTGGTTTTTATGTTGGCTTCGGCATTAAAAGAGCCTACTGTAATTCATGTCTGCCAATCGATTAAAGCTGCAGTCTTCAGTTTTATGGCTGTGATGTGCCAAAGGAAATTGTTGGGGTTCGTGGAGAATTACATGCTTTTTTTTTTTTTTGGTTCTCCCCAGATCCTACCTGCTGATCTGTATGCTTTCTGTTTGCCATCCACAGTTAGTGGATAAAGTAAATTTGGGATGTGAAGCCATATATGGCATTAGCCTTACTGAAGAGTTGAACCTTTTTTTTTTTCCCCTGTTCATATTTTTAATATGTTGGGGTAGCTAAATGCTGTTTTGTTCCTTTCTGCTTTTCCTGCAAATATAACATGGAGTGTATTTCTGTATTTCTACCAGAGATGTGACAGTTTTCTGTTGTTAGGTTATTTTCTGGTTCAATGGAATACATATTCTGGTTCATGTTTTAGAGGTGGTGAATAACTGAGTAACCTAGGCATAACAGAGGCATGTTATAATAAATTTAAGTTGTAGTCGCTGCATCCTAGCAGCAATTTGCTGTGTTTTGTGCAGGAAGAAAAGGATGTGTGTATGGTGCAAACACAAATTTAAAAATTAGCCCTGTGAATAAAATTTTTGTAGTTCTGTTTTGTACATGAACACAGTACTCGTCAGATTTTCAGTGCTGCACTCCTTACATATTCTTGTTGTAAAATAAAACAGTTATTATTTTGTTTTCTCGAAACACATTCTTTAAGATTTTTTAAATGTGTTGAATGTTAAGTTTCTTCAAGATTTCATTACTGTATTAGGTGAAACATGCGTGGAAGGAGCACAGGGGAGAAAAACTAAATCTAGTTGGACTCAGCTAGCAATTACTTTAGCAGATAAAACAAAATATGCAAATATCTCCTGAGCACTCTAAGGCTGATCCTTCAGACGCTGACTGTCTGTATCCCTAGCCAAAAAAGGACATATGATAATTAGATTTTGAAGGACCATGTGCTGTTGCTACAGAGCTAAATATTAAAATGCAAGAAAGCAGACTACCACATGGCACAATTGATTTTTATGGCAGTTCATGTTAAAATGCTCTCTTTTTATATTGCCTTTTAGGTTACCTAGGGTGAAACAAAATTACAGGCTTGGAGACTCTGGAAAAGCTCAGCATCAGCATTTGAGGTAAAAATGAACATACTGAAGTAATCTTGGAAGTGTCCTTCTTGTTAACTTTATGGAACTGATTGGAGTAGAAATTTTCATCAAGATCCATTTTGCATTTAACTTTTCAGTATTGATTTAAAAAAAATTGATTTCAGAATCTCTCTTTTTAGGTCTGGGAAAACTCATACTTTAGTTGAATATATCGTGTAAATTTTTTATTTTAGCGCTTTGAAAACTTTGTAGGTCTGCTTAGATATGGTATTTTTGTTTTAAGTTGTAGTTTTATAGAATAGCTAATATATCTATAAAATTCTTTGTCATGAATTACTGTCTTCCCTAATTTTACTTGTATAGATAAATGTATTTTATGCAAATCACCATCTTAATTGCACAATATTATTACTTTTATTAAAAACCACGTGTTAATGTACTTAGGAAGAAATCATTGCTTTTTCATGAGTTTACTGTATTTGCTGCTTCAAATCATAACACGTTGAAGAGGTTTTAATTCTGATTTTTTATTTTTTTTACGTTTAACTCGACTGAAATAAGTACGTGTGCATGGAAAAAGCAGTGCAATTAGAACATAGTAAAATTATGTAGAACACCTTACTACTGTATTTTTCGCATAAACCAGTTATTAACATTAATCATAGTAACCTGTTAAATAGGGTTAGGGAAGTACACTTTACTTGTACATTTAAACTACCAAAATTAGCTTTTAAATCACACTTTTAAATTTTTGTTTCTAATAGTAAACTAAAATCATTTATGTTCAGGATGGACTTAAAACAGTTCATTTTCTGTCAGCGAGTTATAGTGTAGGGTTGACACATTTAAACGTTTATAAGCAACTGAATTGCCACAATTAACTCTGCTATTGTAGTTCTCTCTTCAAACCTTTTTTATAGTTCATAGATTTTGTTGTTGTTGTTTTTAAGAGGTGAAGCTTGCAAATTATGTGATTAATCTACAAGCTGATATCATGATGTCAAAATGCAGTTCGGGAAGCATAAACACAGAGACTGCGGAAATTAAAACGGTAAGACTATGCTTTGTAGTATGGGAGAAGCAGGTTTTTATGTATCACTTCACTGTATTCTCCTATTTTATATTTAAAGCTTCTTCGGGACCATAGGGTAAAGTAACTTCTGTGTGTGAAGTTACAGAAATTTACTCTGAATTTCTTTGGAAAGAATAATGAAAGTAGCTACTTCATTATATCCATAGATACATCAATGACATAGATAAAAAAAGATGTTTGTCATGAAACGCATGCTTTGATATTTCTTATGAAGCTGAATATGATTAGAAATGTATTCAGTTTTTTAAAAGGGTGTGTGTTTAAACATTTCTTGTGGGTTTTATATTCAAATGTGGTTGTGTTGGTGAAATACAATCAATTTAAAAAAAAAAAAAAGTGGGAAGAGGGAAGATAGGAAGGGTTGGAATTACAATTGAATTTATATGTTGTTCCATATAGGAGACACAAAGTAAATGGCAGGTAAATTTTTAAGGCCTTAGTTTCAATAGTATGCTTTAGTTTGAATTATGAGTTCAGCAAAAACAGGAAAAGAGGCTATTCAATGAAAGCTATGTAGAAGAAAAATTGGTATGTAGTTTGATAACATAGTGAAGACAGAAATATATCTAGTTTCACTGGTCCTCACCTTGCCTTGCATCCTAGGTGCCACACGCTTCAGGTTTTATCTTTTGTCCCCTGTGTTAAGGAGGTAAAAGAAGAGGAATCTGCATAGCACTGGTTCTGCACCACTGATTAAGCAACTATAGTTAGGACTGTTGCACAGGACCTTATACACATTGTTTTAAAAAATGAAACCATTTGTTCCAGAATCTGGCTGCATGCCTGTATTTGTTAAAGGAGAAACATCCTCTTTCTAAACTTTAATTCTGAATGCCTCATGTACTGGTGTCACTGTAGATACTCTAGAAAACTGATTTTTGTTTTCATGTTTTATTTCTGTACTGGTAAATGCCCTACAGCCCATCAGCATGTATGTTATGCTGATATATAGTGGTATAATCCTTTTGCTTTAGAGACTGTTATAATGTACAACAGCATAACTTTGTTGGTGTGATCTGTGTCTTGCTGGCTCTGTTGATAGAGCTAGAATAATAGCAACAGAAAGCGTTTGTTAGGTTTTTACCTCAAATCCAGGTTTGGTCATACTGGTGACTGAATGCTAGATGAAGTATTTAAGGGGTCGTGTGTTTTTCCGAGTCTGCTAAGTGTCATGTTGTACTCTATTTCTCTCCTATATACAGACATTTAGGAGGAGTCTGCCAGGAATTCCAGCTGTTAACTATACTGTATTGCTTGTAGAAGTGCTTCAGAAGCAGCTCATTCAAATGTGGAGCCTAAATGTAATCTTCATTTAATAACCTCTTTAATGAAACTTTTCAGAACAACAGAAAGCAGCCTTTGCTGCTTTGGTATGTCTTGGTGTGCTATTAGAGACCAACATTCTGCTTGTGCTGTCAAGACTGGTTCTGTGTCAGAAAAATAGAACAAAAAAATTTCTTCTAGCTCAAGATGAACATTCACAATGAATATTGATGATTGTGCTAGGGAAACGAGGGAAGCTGGTTCTTAAAGGAATACTTACATTTGAGCTTTGTAAGCATTTATGTATTCTGTTTGCCCCTCTTGAAAGGGAACAGATCTGAAATATGGGGGGTTTGGGGGTTTTTTTCTCCCCTTTAAGAATATTGTAAGACCAATTATAAAGACTTCTAGTAGGCAATGCATGTGGTGAAGGTCTTTGAAGGATAACAGATAGGGAGTGTCTTGTGCAGCTGTGTTGTATGTTAAATATAGCATAATATAAAAGAGAGATTTCTGATTCATCTTATTGAATAATATTGTTTGACAGCATTTCCTTAGGCCTTCTGGACTAAATGATGTCGTTTAGAAACTTTGAATTTTGAGTTGGGACCAGAAATCTCAATGCTTAATTTTCAAAGTATCCTATATATCAGCTGCTAAATGAAAGGGGGGGGGGGGACCTTTTCCGATGAAAATGAAACTTTTCCACTTGTTTCTGAACTGTTGAGTTTTGGGATATTTTTTTTTTCCAAATGAAAACTGGGTGTATTTGTTTTGGGTTTTAAGTTCTCTAAGAGAACTGATGTTACAAGAGGAATATTCACAAAATATACTTTTATAATGCTTTTGGACTATCACAGGAAAAGTCAAATCCTTTTAAAAAATATACTTTTAAAAGCAGGTTTAGAAACCAGACAATGTAAGAATCTTGTGTGTTGACCTTCCCTTGGGCAAAAATAATTCTTGCCACTGAATGCTTATAGTGTAAGTAGAAGTCACTTTACTTCAGACTTTGGCAGCAGTTGGTATAGAATATCCTCAGTGAATATTTTACATTTTGTAAATTAACATTTACATTCACTTTCTACTCTGTATTTTATATTGTAATATTTTACGCTTTTCTTTTTACCTGTTCCTCCATTACCCAAGTAAGAATTTTCTGTGTTAGATCCTTCAGCAAGTTAATGTTTCATGTAGCATTCAGACATAAAACTTACCCTAAAGAATGCAATATTCAGATTCTTTAGGTGTTCGTGTAACAGAATATTCAAGCAGCCAGATTCTATTCATATTTTTGCATAGATTTTGGTTTATTTACTTTAGAGTAAGTGGATTTTTTTTTTTTCCCCCACCCCTTGGCTGGTGCTGAGCATGTTTTTAGAGAATAAATTAGACATTCCTGGACAAAGATGAAAACCTACAGCATTAGAAATTACAAGGATTATATTGGGTACAAATTTACAAATCGTTAGCAAAGAAAGCAGATGAAATACATTGTGTATGGCAGTAATAAATCTTTGTTGTTAACAGGAGATAGTTGTAGTTTTGCATTAAGTTGGTATGAGTATAACACATACTGTGCACACAAATGGTGGTAAAAACTTGAAACATGTGTCCCCAGGGCTCTAGTCTCTTCTCTGTTTACTTCAGAGTGTCATTCCATAAATGTTTTAAACAGTCCTTGGAGCAGGGCTAGATCCAGGATGTCTTATTCCAGGTGAGTGCTCTACTTGGTTTGGCTTGTATTCCTTAGTGTTTCCTGGAAGCTTTTTGTGCACCAAGGGACTGCTTCAACTTGGATATAGTCCTGTGACTGAAAAACCTACACCACAGTTCCCAAATTACTGCAGACTGGAAGAAACTGATATTAAATGTTGCTGGCTGTTCATTCCCAACCTTGTGCCCTTCTGAAATAAAGTTCTTTAAATGGTGGAACAAGGGGTTAGTTTTAGCTCTGCAGTTCACTGTTCAGATAAATGTACATTAAAGTCAGGACATCAAGTTGTGGATTTTGCTCTTAAAACTATCAAGATTGATGGCCATAAAACTGGAACTTTCAGTATTATTTTAGAAGAACACATAAGCTTGTGCACTGTGCTGCTTTGTCCAGCTTCTGTAGCCTAAAGCCACAGGAAGCAGGATTTGTTTCCTGTGTTTCTCCCTCCAAATTCAGCTTCAACAAGTTCTTCCAGTTTCTTGTTCTATCAATTTTCAAAATAATTCAGTGGATAAAGATGGAACATCTTAGCAGGTATCTTTTTTTTCACAATGGCTGAGCAGGACTTTTCTGGGGTTTTTTTCTGCTTCCTTGTTAGCTAGTTTCAGTTAGCTACGTTCAGTTGACTTCTGCCCACAAATTCTGAACACATGTACTTACATCTCAAATGTTTTCAATTTAAAACCTGTTCTTCAAGTAGATATGTTTTTTCCCTTTTTATTTTTAGATGGTCTTGTACTGCTTTTCTTTTAGTGAAGAACTTGATATTTTCCCTTGCTATTGAAATAGAGACTTAAAATGATAAAATTACTTCATTATTCGGGCTTACTCCCATAATAACATTGACATTGATCTTGTCAGATCTTATATACTTCCAATACAAATAATACAAATGAAGGCCAGGACTAGGAAATTTTAGCACAGCAGGAAGTAGCATTGAAGGGTTGGGGAGAACTTTTTTCTTTTTACCTGAGTTAGCATACAGTGGGAGGGAATTGAAGCCATTTTCAAGTGTATTCTGCCTCATGAGAGCTTAACTCCTGTTATTTTGCTAATTATTCGTGTAGTTTATCATAGCTAAATTCTCCTTTTTCTTTTTTTTTTTTTTGTTAGATTGCAAGGTAATAATGGTATGGGTAACGGTGGCAGGCAATGTTGTTTTGCTTGTGCTTACGCTTCAATTTACAAATGTGAATGTACTTCTTCCTTTGCACTTCAAAGGGGTTTTTTTTGAGAATGCTTTTTGATCTCGATGAGATGGTTGTACTTTAGGGCAGGTCTTTCATGAAGATACACAGAAACCTAAACTGTAGTTTAGAGTACATGTTGTTTCACAGCTCTTCCAGATCAAGCTGGAACCACACGTAAGTATAAATCCCCTTGCATTTTGCAGTGGGGTAGCTCACCTAGTATCACTGTCATGAAGTGTGTAGCAAAGGAGGGATGCTTATTTGTGAATATTGGATCCTATGCTTGTTTTTTATTAGCAGGCTTTTCAAATCAGGTTGGTTTTCTTTCCTTAATTCCCTCCTGCTGATGTGATATAGCTATTTTATATGTTCCCAAAGTTGTATTTATGATTTGGAAAAGAAACACAAAATAGGTGGAATAGTAAACAAAGAGGAGGAACTGCTGATCTGAAGTGTTTTATTAGGTGGCTGGACTTAGATAAAAGAATGGTTGGGAAATTGGCGTTAGCTTTTAGTATGCAAAAGATTTGGGTTTTTTTTTTTCCTGGTCCCTTCTAGCCTTGAGCAATTATCGTGGCTGTGACCAGGTCTCATTTAAACAAAGGAAACGCTAATTGTGTTTCCACATGAGTTGCTACATTTAAGTAGAGAAACATGCCCGAGACCATTTTAACAAGGTATTTCAGTCGTGATAAAGACTTCTGTGTTCTTGAAAGGATTTTTTTGTACGTGTTACCAACTAGCATGATACTCGTTAGAATATAGAAAGAGAAGCTAGGTATATTAAAGGGGAGCTTCATCTGTAAGCTTGGGGGGGGATCGGGGATGACACACCTTTCCCTACATTTTCTCCCTTCTCCCGTGCTCTTGTACACCTGAGCTGTCAGTTCATACAAAAGCTTCACTTACGTTAGCAGTGTCCAGTTTCCAGACGCTTCCTACCAGTGGCTGGGGAAGATTGTGTATTATGCTACTGTCCTTGCCATGTGACTAATTTACTTTGATTAGTCACATACTGATTAACATCAGTACATTTGGTGTGCAAATGCTCAGTGGATCAGAATGTCAAGGATGATCATCTTTGCTACATGCAACTGTACAGCACAGACGTCTTTCCTGCTGGTTGTCTCCCGTGACCCAGAGCCGTGGAGTCCCAGTGGAGGAGCAGCCATGAAGCTGCTAGTTCCAAAGAGGGATTGAACCAAAACATCTTTTAGTTGTACCAGATTTGAATGCTCTATAAAGTTACTAGTTGAATTGTTGGAACAGAACCTGCATGTGCTTGTATGCATTGTCTGAAATATATAAAAACAATTTAAAAATCTACGGGAGTCTTTTTGTATTATAACTGAAATGAATAATGATGTATTACTGATTTTATGATGTGTATAGACTATGTTATTTTCTATTTGCAGCTAAATAAAGCAATATCCTATTGATCCATTTTATCTATTTAGATAATCTGGAAGACTCAGGCTGAAACAGTTGCTTAGGTTACAGGACTGATAAAGTAAATGAGAAGATTTGCATGAACTTGGAGATTCATTCAAAAGCAACTGAAAAAAAAATCAGATAAAATGTCAAGAGCGTTCTTTAGTATGTCCTGTGAAAATGTACATTCATGCCTTTTTTAAAACATTTGAATACATATTTTCTTTCTGGAGTATTCTCCCCCTGAGAGTTTCTGTGGAGCTCAAGTTAAAATATCAGACAAGATTCCAGCAGTATCAACAGAGTTCTCTTAGTAAAGAAATACTATTTTTGATGGAGGGGGAGGTACATTGATTGCTGAGCCAAAGACCAAGAAGTTAGGTTTACCCTCTTTCGCTAAGTAGCGTTTACTACTGCATGTTTGTCTTCAAAAGAGAAATGATTCTTCATAATGGAACAGAACAACGTTACTTCAACTTAATCACACTGTCCTTTGGGACTCCCCAATCCTTTTGGAAAAAACTGAGACAAAGCTTTCTCTCTGACTATTTTCTCTAAAGTGGCATTACTTTTGCAAGAGGAGTGGTCATGCAATTCAATGTATTGCTTTTTATTTAACTTATAAGGTATACCTGAGATGGAAAACTAGAGAGAATCAGTTTGATCTCTTTTGTCAGAACTTCCCATAGTTATAGAATATTAGTTAAGTTAGAATATAAATCAGTGTTTAGACATGGATGAAATTGTAATACTTAATGTGAATATACAACAAAGAGCTACAATGTTTTAATAGTTATGTTTAATAGACTATGTTAAATAAAATTTCATCTTGGTACAAAAGAAATTAGTACTTTTTTTTTCAGTTGTACTGCTTTATTTGTAATCTCCTAAAGCAGTTATTTCTCATAACCATTAGTGGTTAATATTTTCTATTAGATACCATATAATAATTTTCTGGTTTTTTTCTTCCCTACTGCACATTTGCAAAACGTAACCAACTTTCCTGTTATATAGAAAAGCAAGGACATTTCTGTGCAATAGAATGATAATTATGTTTTCTTCATGTATTTCTAATGAACGATTAAATTTGAAAGCATTGTCAATTTTATACACTTCTCATTTTGAGATTGATGCTAAAATGAATATAGAGCATCTAGGAATTTTGAGGAAAACTAACTTTTGAAAATACATACCCTGTTCAAAAACAGTATCTAATTTGAATGGGGGAAGTATTCAAAATTTCTTAGATTTGATGCAGTATGTTTGTATTATCCTTCAGCAATATTTTTCTATATCGTCAGGCCTTAATCAGTTTTCTTGGTCAAGGTAGAATTTTTTTTATTTTTTATTTTTTTTTTTAAACCTTGACCATTCCTAACAGATAGCAAACTTTTTAAAAAAACTCCCAGTGATGAGGACTTCATAGCCTTAGTAGGAAAGTGTGTTCCGGAGCATAATTGTCATCAAGTTGTGAATGGTTTGTTTGTTTTTCAATTGGCATATCTTTCTGGAAATTGGTGGTTAACCTGTTAAGGGTCCCTTTCTCCATTAGTCCTTATTAGAGTAATCAACAATTATTTATAATACTTCTGCCAGTTCCTTAAACAGATAATCTTATTAGAATCTGTTGATTTGAAAATACTGAGGTTCTTCTGTAGTTCCTGTTCTTTTCCTGCTGATTAGGGTAAAGTTCCTGTTGCCATGTGTGTATGTAACACTTTAACTGGTCATAGGGACTTTCTGGTTGGAAAGAAAAATGGAAAATATGATACTTATTTATGCTTGTGCTCTAGCAAATTGATCTTTATCTTTCTTGAGGTAAAGCTAAAACAGCTTTATTTTTTTAAAATTTGTTCTTCAAGATAGTTGAAATAAGATGCTGTCAGAACATAATGGAACTTCCTTCCGAAATGTATGTGCATAAATCCAAATGCATAGAATGAACTTTGCTCTGTAAAGTACAGCTCCTTTCAAATTTCTTTGGTACTTTGATAAACACACATCTTTAAGGGGAAAAGTGCCTGTAAATGTAAAATTAACATTTTCTGCTGAAAATAGTATGAGGTTTAGCACTTACTGGAAGTAAAATCAAGTAACGTCCTTTTCTTAGAATAGATTTTCTCTTCTTGCTTTGTTGTGACTGTATCTAATACTGTTTCTTTTTCTTTTCATAGTAGGCTGTGCTGGAACAAAAATGCAATGAAAGAAACACTGGATGAATGAATGAAAAGCCCTGCTTTGCAATCCCTCAGCATGGCGGGACTGCAGCTCATGACCCCTGCTTCCTCCCCAATGGGTCCATTTTTTGGACTACCATGGCAACAAGAAGCAATTCATGATAACATTTACACGCCAAGAAAATATCAGGTACTAGTGATAATACTAATACAGTAATGTCAGAAAAAAGTACAATTAAATCCATTAACTTAATAGAAGAAGACCCAGAGCAGCTGGAGAATGTGCAGTGTTGCACGCAGTCTAGGCATGTCTCTCTCTTAGCTCCACCTGTTGGGAGTTAATTGTGTCTCTTTTTCTTTAGTTTGGCTGCGTTCTACATTTGTAATATTCCCCCATGCCCTCTTCTCAGTTTGCTCTAACAAGCAGAACAACTTTTAAGCTGAGTATTCTCTTGCTGCTCTCTGCAAAATGCTGTTAGGGATAAATACAGTAAACAGTACGCTGTGCATCTTGATTGTATGCATACAATCGTGTCTCCTTCCCCCTCTGACCTTTTGTCTTCTAAATGGTAAATCTGGATTTTTGGTTCACTTACTGGTCAAAGCAGTTCAGTAATGTCAGAAACCCCATCATGGCACTCTTGATTTTCATTTTGTTAAGGAAAGCTATTTCTGAGTTCTAGAATTTCAGTTCTTTTTGCAGTGCAGAGGTGCCTGAAAGCTAGTGTTTGGTTAATATTACTGAAAAGCTTAGATCACCTTGAGCTAATATACTTGCTTATTTGGCTAAAGTGATGTATATAGTTACATTTAAAAGCTCTGACTTCTTTCTTCACACAAGGTTATCTGGCAACAAAATCACCTGTTAAAAAGATACGGTTAGAAAGCTACTTAAAATAGCAGCAAATTAAATCTAAAATCCTTTAGTATCACAGAAGCTAGACTATATATAGTGTGTATTAATATTTTTTGAAAGACTGTGACGATACATTGTTATGAAAGAGACGTGTTAATTCTATGACACTGGAAAGATCTCTAGAGTTACTACTGACTTGTCTGTAGTTCATTTACTAGTTGTATTATTTTTTTGTCAGCTTTTTCACTGCATTGCTGCAAGTAAGGACATTATATTTTTAAACCTAGGTTGAACTGCTTGAAGCAGCTTTGGATCATAATACAATAGTCTGCTTAAACACTGGCTCAGGGAAGACTTTTATTGCAGTACTACTCACTAAAGAGCTGTCCTATCAGATCAGGGGAGATTTCAACAAAAATGGAAAAAGAACTGTGTTCTTGGTCAACTCAGGTAAGGGGAAGAGTATACTAAGTTCCTAAACATGCTGCTAATATTTCCATGGGATATTGCCTAATAGAAGTCGCGTGACAACAAAATTGGGAGAAACTTTTGCATAAAGTCTTCAACAGCAAGGATGCTAAACTGATTAAAGAATGTGATGCCTTTCATCTTTTGCTTATAATCCATTTAGTGCAACCTGTTTCTCTCTCTGAGGTCTTCTGTTTCCTGGTTTAAAACTAAGATATTGAATCTGAAGTGCAATTTAGTTACCGGTCTGTTTCCTTGCTGTGGTTTTAAATGGAGGCAGTTGCTATGTACACCTCGTTTAACATTAGTCTAAGCTATGTTATGAAACATGGTGCTAGGTAATATGACACACATCTTGAAAGTTAATGTATGAAAAGACCTTTATGTGATTGAGATTTTTTTAATGTGTTTTTCTTAAGCCAATCAAGTTGCTCAACAAGTGTCAGCTGTCAGGACACATTCAGATCTTAAAGTGGGAGAGTATTCAAGTTTAGAGACAACTGAATCATGGACAAAAGAGAAGTGGAGTCAGGAATTCTCTAAGCATCAGGTAACGTATGAAGTATGAACTATAAATATAAGCAGAGCGTACAGTAAGTTAGGCTTAATCAGAAGCTTGCACTTTTCTTATACTGACACATTTTCTTTTCAATCCAGGTTCTGGTTATGACATGTCATGTTGCTTTGACTGTTTTGAGAAATGAGTATTTATCCTTGTCAAATATTAATCTTCTGGTGTTTGATGAGTGCCATCTTGCAATCCAGGATCACCCATACTGTGAAATTATGAAGGTGGGTTTCTATTGCATGAATGTTTTAATACTTGGTTGAGGAGGAGTCGTCAGGTTGGAGGGCTGGAGAAGTGGGAACCATTTAAGGCAGCTCTTGCTACCAAGGAAGAGTATCAGGGGAACCATATTTTAGCATGTTCTAGGACTGTGAAATTACTGTAATGAATTAAGACTTCATTGGTATTATGAAGTAGAAAAATAGTGTATTTACTGTATTTTACAGTGGGGACTAAAGAAAACTCTTGCATTAACAGACAAGAAGCTAAACTTACGTAATTAGGGGAATTTTTAAAATTCATTGATAAAATATTTGAGTTTGGGAATGGCATGTACTAATCAGTTTTTATTTTTTTAAAATACTGTTTTCTAGAGATTTTCGTAGGGCTCTTTCTGGACATTCTTGGCTCCATGTGGTATTTGGCTTATACAATATGAGAAACCTGTATAATAGATGTCTTTCCAAATCTCTCTTCATAACCAGACCATCTGTCTTTTATTTTTTTAGATGATATTTAGTTCTTACATGGTGTGGAAGTATTACGATATGTGTGTTGTAAATGTGGCAAGGATATTCTGTGCAATGCTGTTTATTTCTTTATATTGTAAATATTGTAAATATTTACCTTTAAAAATGATTGCTGTAAATGTTACTCAATTTCTAGTTTAATTTCCAGTCAATAGAATAGAAAATACTCAGTGTTTGGTTCCTTTTTCAACACCTGCTATTGAAATACTAGTTTTCAACTAAGCATCTAAGTTTGCAGTCTGCTAGCTTGATGATAGATTTGCAAGATAACTGTCCTAAGGTATTTCATTCCCTTTTACTTCACAGATCTGTGAGGATTATCCATCGTGTCCTCGAATCTTGGGATTAACAGCTTCCATTTTAAATGGGAAATGTGATCCTGCTGAGTTAGAAGAGAAGATCCAGAAACTGGAGAAAATTTTAAAGAGCAATGCTGAAACTGCAACTGATTTGGTGGTCTTAGACAGGTATGTTTTACAATTATGGTTGTTAAATTGATGCCTGCAGATTTATTTTGGATAGAGCAATGAACCAGTTGAAATACTTCCTCTTAAATTTAAGGAAAGTTTGTGTGTATGTGATGCCATTACTTCTATTTGGGATGGGGAGGGAATGTTAAATTGCTTTTTGAGTAACCAGTATTGAAATACATCTTTCCTGAAACTTAAGTACAAAGGCTGATTGGTGTTGATATTGAGTGATTTTCTGTAGTTGTTAAAAAAAAAAAAAAAAACAACAAACCAACAAAACAAAAAAGACCCAACAAAACAACTAGAAAACCCCCCAAACCCCCAAACAAACAAAAACCACCAAAAGAAAACAAAAAAACCCAAAACCAACAACAAAAAAAGCACCGAAAAAACAAGAGCACCAGCCTGGAGAATTTGCATTCCACAAGAGGTTTCTGAACTTGTGAAGTGCACTGTCTTTATGTTCATGTGCAGCATATGCCATAATACTGCTATTTAATTTACAGAAATGTTTTAACATCCACAATACAAGATGTTCTTAATGCCAGAAAAGTTGGGTGGGGTTTTTTTGTTTTGGTAGTTTTTGTTTGGTTGGGTTTTTGTTTGTTTTTGTTTGGTTTTTAAATTTTTTTTTCCCCTCAAATGAGTAGCCTGTATTTAGAGGCATATGAAAGACAGAGGGAGAAGACAGGAAGTAGTAAAAACTATTTAAATAGCAAAGCAAGTGGATATTTTCCT
The DNA here is from genome assembly GCA_008921705.1 of Burhinus oedicnemus. Taxonomy (NCBI): domain Eukaryota; kingdom Metazoa; phylum Chordata; class Aves; order Charadriiformes; family Burhinidae; genus Burhinus; species Burhinus oedicnemus. The sequence goes on from VFFE01007008.1 coordinate 2,355,260, forward strand.
CTGTGTTCTTAGAGAATGTAGAATCCTGTGAATGTTGTTTAAAATAAAGGTAGGGATAATGTGATTATTTGTTGTAGAGGAAAATCAGTGTGAAATGATTCATAGGTAGCATGTTTTCTTGCACCAACTGTACTGTGTTGTATGAACTGAGTTTCAGACAAACTCAAAGATAGTTACTTTATGTACTGGAACAGGTGTTTTGTGGGTGTAGTTTTAAATGCATTTTTCTGAATGTGTGTGAACCATTTGCTTTTAAGAATTTCTCACTCTGAGCTCTGCCATTCCGGAACAGTAATTACTTTGCTTGTATAAGTGTATATATAGACCTACATTTACATTATGTGGATTGTGTTTGTTTGGCCTATCAGAAGAGTACACTCTGGAAAACCAAAAGTGAAGATGGCGGTCAAATAAATTCAGTCTGCTTTGCCTTAAATTTTCCAATAGTTGAAATGAAGATAGTGATATTAACCTCCTTTTTAGGGAGTATATTAGAAAGAAAAGTATTTTAGAATTGAAGTAGTTTAGTATTTGGGGCGGTGGAGGGTTTTTTACTTTAAAGTATTTAACTGTGTAACTTTGCATTATTAATTCATGGTGTACTTGAATACACTTCATGTTACTGTTGTTATTTGCTGTATAACCTTAACAGGCTGAAATAGCTCTGACTTTCAGAAGCTGTGTTTAACTTGATCTTTGCCCTCAATTAAGATATACTTCTCAGCCGTGTGAGATTGTTGTAGACTGTGGACCATATACTGACAAAAGTGGGTTGTATGGAAGATTATTAAAGGAATTGGATGAAGCACTTACTTTTCTAAATGACTGCAACATATCTGTACATTCAAAAGAAAGAGATTCTACACTAATTTCTAAGCAGGTAAGCACGTTAGGCTATGTGAAAAACCTGAGGAATAGAAGTTTTACTACTGTTGTTCTTTGCCACGTACGTTACTTTACTGAAACTTTCTAAACTAGCCAGCCTAGAGTATTTGAGCAAAAAGACTTCTGATTTTTGTACTCACTAACAGTGCAAGTCTTTTCACAAATGAGTGGGGCTTGAACGTCAACCATTGATCAGAACTTCATCTGGTTAGAGAATCTTCTCTTTGAATTTGCTTAAGGCAGTAAAATAATTCTGCACCCTGATGTTGTGGGTCCTTATTTCTGAAGTCAAGAATTTGACATCTTCATGATCTCCCATGACCTTTAAATAATTTAGTAGAGAAGAGGAAGTAATGCCGTGGGAGTATTTGGAAGAACTGTCCCCAGGTGTATTAAAAGATGATAAAGTAAGAGTTCAGGCAAAAATTCCAGCCACAGATCTACAATTTCTACAATTTATCTTAAAACAATATTGGACTAGTGCCACACCTTGCCTGAGGTGCCTTTTATTTTGGCACTGGAGAGTATCAAGCCTTTATGTGCAGTTACAATTAGTTTAGATAAATTTTGCCCTTAATTAAGTCTTACAGCTAACAAACTTCAGGAAGGATAGTGTAAAAAGGATGATAACTTATTCTTTACTGCCTCACAGAAGGGAAGGAGAAGAAATGAAAGCAGCAATTGAAACCTGTGTCATCCTTACTGTTGTTATAGTTCTGTTGTAGTTCTTGCATCCAAATTATGAGCCTTTTTAATAGTATTATCAATGCACCTCATTTCTAGATTCCTAGTTTATTGTTTAACCACTTGATGACTCTTCAGGAGGAAGCAACTTGCCATCAGATAAGGTGTTGATGGTACTCAGGTGACTATGCTGTACTCTGAACAGGGTATAGTTCTCTCTGTTTTTCCTATTCCACCTGCACATAGAAACCCCTATTTTTTTTTTTTTTTTTTTTTCCTTTGAGAGGCTAGACTTGCTAAGATTACCCTAAGGCCACTGTACAACTTTCTGGTTAGATGCTTTTGAAACCCTGGCAAGTATCAGTAACAAAGTAAAAATGCTCAGTAAAGAGTTTATTTTTTAGATCTATGTTAAATATAAAGGGTAATAATTTCTACTTTGTTTGTCTAGCTGCCTCGAGAAGTATTCTCCTTTTTAGCATAATTATCTTAAGGAAAATTCCAAATTACAGTTCCAGAAAATTGTAAAATATTCTTTAAACTTGGGGTTTTTTGAGATTCAGAAATGTACAAAGTTCCAAGTTTAGTTGTAGTAATTCAGGAAAGATGGGGAAAACTTGCTCCATTAGAAACACCAGAGTTCCCAAGGTCATCTAAGTAACAAAAGCAGACTTCTAAATATTTTTATAATGGAACAATTGTCATAATCCTTACAAAGATTGTGCTAATGAGAAACAAGAACCCAGCCTTAACTGAATAGTGCATGAATGTACTCTTTGAACTGATACTTGAATTCATTTGTTGTAGATATTGTCAGACTGTCGAGCTGTGTTGGTTGTTCTGGGACCCTGGTGTGCAGATAAGGTAGCTGGGATGATGGTGAGAGAGCTGCAGAAGTATATCAAACATGAACAAGAGGAGCTGCACAGGAAATTTTTATTGTTTACAGACACTTTCCTAAGGAAAATACATGCACTCTGTGAAGAGCACTTCTCGCCTGCCTCACTTGACCTGAAGTTTGTTACCCCTAAAGTAATAAAGCTGCTTGAAATCTTGCGCAAATATAAACCATATGAACGGCAGCAGTTTGAAAGTGTTGAATGGTATAACAATAGGAATCAGGATAATTACGTGTCTTGGAGTGATTCTGAAGATGATGATGAGGATGAAGAAATTGAGGAAAAAGAGAAGCCGGAGACTAATTTCCCATCTCCCTTTACTAATATTTTATGTGGAATTATTTTTGTGGAAAGAAGATACACAGCAGTTGTTCTAAATAGGTAAAGCTTTTTATTTTTCTAAAAATTCATTTAAAATAAGAAAAGCAGCAGACTTAGCTGCCAGCAGATGGATGTTAATATCAAGATTACGTACAGGATTGTCTTGTATTTTCAGAACTGTATTTTAAAGTTGGTTTAGGAGATCATACTCTGTCTGCATAAAGAATAACAAAAAAAAATTTAATAATTCAGGCTATGTATATGTGAGTTGGATTGGAAGAGCACATGTTTGAAAATAGTACTCAACGGCTTGTTTTGGACCTGAGTTTGTAATTTGATTCTTTTAGAAGGCAAAATATAAAATACTGTCCTTGACCTGTAGAATAGCCATATACTGATTTGTCTAAATCAGTCTTTAAATTTATATTTACGATGGATGCTGGAAACTTGTCTAACCTACTGAGTGCAAGACTTCTCGAAATCTTACTATTACCTTACTAAATCACATTATTATATGATCCAAGTCTACAGAAAATCAAATTTGCCCTTGCACAAATATCTCTTAAGGTTTACCAGTACTACTTTAAGAGCTGGTGTTTATAAAATGCCTATTTAGTCAAACACTAAGCACTTTCTTACAGTCTCCACCAAGAAAAATATGAACCCTGGAATATTTGCCAAGATATACTTTGCAATACTCTAGTTCCTTATCAGTTCTTATTCCTGAATGTGATCCATGATACATAACGCTTAATTGTTAAATGCTATTTGCCACAAACCATGAATGACATCTGACTTATCCACCGATCTTGATTTTGGATTTTTGGTAGTTTTTTTAAATAGTGTGCTAAATGTCCTGTGCAGTTTGTTAATTGCATTTTTGGATACCTCTGACCCTTCTGTTGTTACCTTTTTGCCTGAGTCAGTAGTTTAAGTGCATAATAGAATCTTTGATCTGCGGACTTGCCTGTGTGTTTTGTGTGAACTTCATCTTTTTTCTTTCTTTTTTGCATTTTTAAATATGTTTATATAAATATGCAATATGAGCCAAACTAAGCCATTCAGTGAAATGAACATGTTCTGTTAATAACTGCTGCAGATATAACAATAACAGATTCTGATAAATTTTTGCTGAGCTGAAATGAGTATTTCGTTATCCTACAGGGAGTGAACAGAATTGTGAATTTTTTTCTTCTCTGTTAAGTTATGAATGCGACTTAAATTCTACTCTTTCCACTGTGCATTCTTGTAGACTGATTTATGCACTATAGTATATCCTGTCTGCTGTTGAACCTGATAGAATATGATGTCTAGATCAAATAGGTAACCAAATTCTGCCATTTTTAAGCTTTAGGCATCTTTGGTACAGGTTATTGGCAGCAAAAAATGAAACTATACATAACTTTATCAACCTCTGAAAGCTAGCTAGCAGACTCTCAAAATGCTCCTTTACCTCCTGTAACACACCTGCTCTCAAAGTGCTTGGATGATGAGCAGACCTGAGTGTTGGAATTAAGAGTGAAAGCCTTCAGTAGAGAACCTCACTGTGGGCTCAATTCAGTTGAGTGGATTTAGTTCAAGGGCCTCTGCTGAGTGTAGCTATACTTATGCTGTATATACAGGTGGAAAGACTGTCTCCTGAATAAGGAAATCATCAGTGTTTGAATTAGTATATCAAAACCACTCGAGCTTCCGGCAGTCCAGTATAGATCATTATACAGAACTAACTTTAGGCAGAAATATAATTTTTCTTAAAATATATTTATTATGGTAGTATTTAGATACTAGAATCCTCATTTTTTATGAAGTCTGTGATGACTGAGGAAGGGCAAAATTCATGGCATGTGCTGTACTTTCTGGGAGAAATGGGTAGGAATTTTCTCGGAAGTAATTAGAGCTAATCTCTCTCTTTAGAGATTTTCAGTAACATATTGTAAATACTACAAATTAGGAAAACAAAACAAAACAAAACAAAAAAAAACAAACACAAAAACCAAAAAACTCAACTTATTCTTTGATTATTATACACAACTGCAGAAGTGGCTCACTTACTGTTTTATTTGATGTATACAGTTGAGTTCTGGTGCCTATAAACTCGTTTTCAGAAGAGAAAACATTTTCTGAAGCCCAGTTCCCTCCCATTTTCATTGCGGTGCCTCTCAGCTCCTGTAGAGAGGGGTCTGAAAGCAGAAGTTCTTGTATCTATTTGAAAAACAATACCTGTTACCTACCGCTAATAATACATTTTTAAACCACAAGGTTGAAGTCTTGAGTGTTTCTCAAGAACTTGCCAAAGATGTGCAGAGTGAAATGTTTATTCAGATGGTTTTAATTATCCTTCTATAATAAGTGAGATATAGTAAGAATGTTTCAGATGCTTAGTAGGTACTCAGACTGAAGCTATATGACTTGACAGAAATGCCGTGTGGAAAAAGAAATATAAAAAAATGTATTTAGGGGTTTTGTCCAGTTATTAAGCCATACTTTCCTTAGTATGCCTGTCTCGAGAACCTAGACTGCATACTGAAATGTGAATCTGTTTAGCTTTGAACTAACAAATCACGTGCATTTTAGTACAGGAGGATCCTTCTAGTCTGTTTCCGTAAGGATAGCAAGCTATTTGCCACTTTTCCATTCTCTTGCCAGTACTCCCTGTCCATTGCAGTTTAACAGATTGCAAAGGAAGGAAGTCTCCAAGGTGTTTTATGTTCCTATAAATTTTCTTTAAAACAGCGACCACGTAAAAGGGAGAGACTTCAGTAGTTTTCCAAGGGTAGAACAGCCAGGGAGAACTTTGCTGTTTTCCATCTGGTTTGTCAGCGGCTTGCTGGGGTAGCTCGCTGGTAGGCATGTAGCTGGGGACTGGCAGAGCACCCATCTTCTTGTATGTGAGGCAGAACCACTAGAGGTGTGATTGGAAAGGTTTGAATTACTGTTGGAGGTACACAGAGGCAGGCTGTCCTTTGGGTATGAGGAGCGCCTGGCGATGGACATGATGGGCGTGCTATGAGCAAAGTGGTACTGGGATGGCTATAGTGAGACGTGCAAGGGGTGTCATTTTTTGTATATGATACCTTGATTTTTATTGGCTCTGCTGCTCGGAAACCTGTTATGGCTGAGAAATCCTAGGTTCTGTCAATGCTGAAACCAGATCAACTAAGGGTGCTACAGCATAATTACTTTGATTGCACAATGTAATTATGCTTTTAAATCCGTAAGTGCCTAGTTCTAGATTCAGTGTATTATTATATGAGCAATCTTTTACCTTGTCTGTGAAATCAAAACACTGCAGAAGCCAGCCTTTTCTGCTTCTGTAAAGAAGGACATAGGGGAATAAACTGAGAGCATGGATGATTCTCACCTCCCTGCTTAGTGTTCCTTTTAAAGAATTGGGTTAAAACCTTCAATTGTAGATACAGTTGGGTTAATTTCAAAAGTAGTAAACATGTCACTGGGTAGGCTGAGCATCACTCTTTAGAAAAACAGGTCAATATTTTGTCATTCGTATACCTAAACAGAATATGTATTTTAATATTAAGGAGAGTAAAAATCTATGTTTAACATGAAAATTAACACCTTATATTGAAGAAACATATTTTGTTGAGGGAGCAGTTACAGGTCTTCCCGCTAAAATCAGTAATCATTTACAGAAAATGAGATTAACTAAACTGGTTGAGTAGGGTGCCTTAACAACAGGGAGCCTTAGAGTAATATATTGGTTTAAAAATACCTGGGTTTACCATGATAGATCTGAAATGCATGTGCTGTATGCACACTCATGCTGTGTACGTATGCAGTCTGTCCTTTATTATCCTTACAGAGGTTTTCACTAGAAGTAGAACTTAAGAGAAAACTAAGGTCAGTTTTTATGTTAGCATGGCTTAATTGTCATGCTTCCATTTGTTCTTTTAGTGTAGGTCTTGCAAACAAAAGATTGCCTTCCATTTTCTCGGTTGTGTGACTTCTAAAAATGCATGTAATATTTTTAGGTTGATAAAAGAAGCTGGCAAGCAAGATCCAGAACTGGCTTACATCAGTAGCAATTTTATAACTGGACATGGCATTGGCAAGAACCAGCCTCGTAACAAGCAGATGGAAGTAGAATTCAGAAAACAGGAAGAGGTAACTTCAAGAAAAATAATTGAAACTAGCAGTACATTGAGAGCCTTTTGGTTTCTTGTGGGGGTGTGTGTGTATGTGTGTCTCCAAAAACAAAACAAACCAACAGGCAGAGTCTGGGCACTGTCATTGGAAGTTCAGGGAATACCCTTGGTTTAACAAATATGCATACTTATTGGAGATGCAGATGTTCTTCATTAAAAAAACAAAACCAAAACATAACCAAACAAAAACCAAAAAAACCCCATGTTTAGAGACAGTGCTATGTCACATTACACAAATAGAAATTAAAACTTCATATAAAATCATGTTTGTGTCTAGGCAGATCATCAACCATCTAATTTTTCTGCATTGGCTTAATAGTAGTACAGTAGTACTCTAAAGAAAATCCAGATTCCTGACATTTTCCACAGTTAAGCTGGTTTTAATATTTATCTTTGCTAAAAGTGAATTTGGTAAATCATTAAATGATATAAATATAAATCTCCATGATTTTGACCTCGTTTAAAGCATGTGAAGTATTTTGAAAGCAAACACATTTATTCCTTCCCCTTACCCCCAGCTGGGTTGTTCTTCTGACTGACCTGCCCCCCTGCTGCCAAACCTTTCCTTAGTATTTTTTAGAAAATAGTATAAGTACCAGCTCCCCTCGGTGCTTCCCCTCACTGCCCCTAGGTTGTTTCAACCTCAGAAATGGTTGGAAAAGATGCTGTCCTGAAAGTAGCATTTTTTAATACTGTAGCTGAAAAAATGTAAATAAATAGGTGGGATTCTATCCGTTGCTAGTGGCTAGCTTCTTAGACTTCCATAATTCCACGTACCAGACTTGATTCCTAGAAATCTGCCTGTTCTGATAAACAATCTTGCTGTGTTTCTGAAAAGACTCTTGTAATAGTGTTATATCTGCGTATTTAGACAAATTTTTGGAATTTCTGATCCACTCTCCTTGTTTTTATCGGTTTTTGATGAATCTGATGATGGAAACAGGTCTCAGACTAATCTCTCAAATTTGTCTTCATTACTTTTGCAGGTTCTTAGAAAATTTCGTGCACATGAGACCAACCTTCTTATTGCTACTAGTATTGTGGAAGAGGGTGTTGACATACCAAAATGCAACCTGGTGGTGCGTTTTGATTTGCCCACAGAATACCGTTCCTATGTGCAGTCAAAAGGAAGAGCTAGAGCACCAATTTCCAATTACATCATGTTAGCAGATACGGACAAAATCAAAAGTTTTGAAGAAGATCTTAAGACATACAAAGCAATTGAGAAGGTATGAGGTCAAAGGAATGTGCCTGTCTTTGTTAAATTTATCATAGTATTTTACAGGAAAAAACTCTCATTATGCTCTGTTCTTGAAATGTTAAGATCCTGAGAAACAAATGCTCAAAATCTGTCGATACCAGTGAAACTGAAACTGAACCCATTGTTGATGATGATGATGTATTTCCACCCTATGTGTTGAGGCCAGATGAAAACAGTCCAAGAGTCACTATTAATACTGCTATTGGACACATAAATAGGTAAGAGCCATATTCGCTTTTTACTTCTTGTCTTTAAAGTTTCTTAGTCTGTCTCGCAACATGAAAGCATAGGCTGGGGTATTGTACGCATTTTTAATTTGGAATCTTGTAGGATCTTCCCTTATCAGCTGCCCTTAAAACATTCCTTTTCAAAATGAGTAGTAAGATTTTTTTTTTTTTCTCTTGGCAAGCTAGCTTTCAAAAAAAAAAAGTGGCTTGTTAAAACTGTAATCTTCCAGTTCTAATATTCACATTTGTAATAGCAATCTGTTGTCATGTTAAAAAACAACAACAACAACAAACGTAATAGGTAAGCTGAACATAATACAAGTCCACAAGACAGGATGATATGCTTCCAAGCTCGTATCATCTTTGTAAGGCCATGGCATGTCATCGGTGACAGGAAAAGGTAAATGTTATGACACTTCAAAAAAGGCAAGGAAGAAGATTCGGGAAGCTAATTCCTGGTTGATTTTACCTTAGTCATATGGAATATTATGCACCAAGTCTCTCATGGTAGCTGTTTCCAGCCATGTAAAGGAAAAAATGGCGACAGCCGGCAGGAGTTCTATCAAGGGCAGTTTTTTGCCTGACCAGCCTTGTCTCCTGTGTGATGAAATGCTTGCTTGACTCTATGAACAGGAGAAAAGCAGTGAATGTCATTTACTTAAGTAAAGCTTTCAGTGCAGTTGCTATAGTACCTTAGTGGCCAAATTCATGAGGTACAGAGCATTTCAGTGGACTGCCTGGTAAATAAAACCTGGCAAACCAGTCAGATTCAAAGGGTGTAATGGTAGATGGTTCAAAGGCTAGCTGGCAACTGCTTATGCGTGGCATTGCTCATGGGCCATTAAGAGGTCCAGTACAGTTTAACATCGGCACGTTTGCATTTGACGCCAAGTTGGGAGAGGGGGAAGTAAGTGCAGTGGAGGTAAGGCTACCCATTCAGAGGGGAACCATGACAAATAGGAATAGGACAATAGTAAACTTAGGAGACTAAACAAAGACAAATGTGAACTCTGGTACCTGGGATGGAATAGTCCTGTGCATCATTACAACCTCGGAACCGCCTTTCTAGACACCAGCTTTGTAGTAAAGGACTTAGAGGTCTCCTGCTCAGCAGTTAGTTGAACATCAGTCAGCAGTCTACCCTTACAGTGCTCAGTATGGCCTCAAGTCATCTTCCGTAGTGTTTACACTGGTAAGGCAAGATTCCATTGAAATGTGTTTAGGTTTCAATTTGCAGGTTTTGATGATTTGTAAAATGTTTTGTCAACTTAGGTACTGCGCTAGATTACCAAGTGATCCATTTACACACCTAGCTCCCAAGTGTAAAACCCGAGAACTACCTGATCATACGTTTTACTCTACTCTCTACCTGCCAATCAACTCACCTCTTCGAGCTTCAATTGTTGTAGGTATTTGGGGAAGGAAAAGCATAGAAATAAGTGAATATGTTGGCATAGATGTGTGTGTGTGTGTGCGCCTTTTCTAGAATTAGTTTCGTTGTTGTAATGAAAATGACATGATTTTTCTTTTCCTGTATTGTGCTCTGTAACTGTATTTAGATCTCTGTTATAATCCGTTTTCCAGCAGTTACTGTTTATTCTAAAGGGAAAAATATTTAGGTGTTCTTCCCAGTGCCTGTTTTTTTCACGTGCTTATGTATCAGTTGTAGGAAAACATCCTTTATAGTTTTTGATTAATAGTATTTTGAGTTCAAAATCTTGTAATTTAGGTTCTGTGGAAAAACAACATAAGCCTGGATATCTTCACAAAACACTCATCAATGTAATATTTTGCAAAGTTTTGCTTACCTAATATTTGTGTTAAATTAAATTTACTTTGTAACATGTATAATAAGTAATGTGCTTCTTAACCAAAGTTTTTAAGAAGTATTTAAATGTTTATAGGGTCCTCCAATGAGTTGTGCAAGACTGGCTGAGAGAGTTGTAGCTCTTATTTGCTGTGAAAAACTGCACAAAATTGGTAAGAACTGGAAAAGCAACACCTCTTTGGTAAAGAATATTTTATAATTGAGAAATTGAATATGGTGTGGATGTTATGCATATACATGCATTTCTGCTATAGCTGTCTACGATAGCTTCCTTTCTGTTGCCTTTTTTTGTGATGTGATCATATACTTACTAATTTAGCACACAGCTTGTAAGCTAAAGTTAAATTTTCCAGGGGAATCTTTTTATTTAACATATTTTGTCTTAAACAGCAAATGCAACATTAATACACGACGCAGATTTTGACATTGAGTATACTTAATAAAGGGGGAAAAGAGTCTTGTTCTCTACAAAGTTTTGATTATAGGTCAGGCCTTACATCCTGCAGCCAAAAAATAACTTGTTTTTTAAAGTGAATTATAATGAATTAAAATATAAAATACATAGCCCTAAATTTATTGTATTCTGTACTGTATCATAAGTCATGTTCCAAAAATAGGACATTGCAGGATTATTTCATCTCTCTTGTCTCTGGTAAGTATAATGGAACATATTCTTTATTATGGAATGTTTTAAAGAGATTTCCATGTTTTGGGTGCTTTGATGAAGTACAGAAGTATTCATGTATCTTTTAAGCAAAAAAATTTGTAGGTCTAGGATTTGTTTTTCTTTTTTTTTCTGTCTGAGTTAAACCTTTTGATCACTGAATTCATACCAATAAATGTATCCAAGAATAACACCGTGATGGCTCAACTCAGTTGTGAGGGTGCACGCTACTGTTGAGTAGTAATTTTTAGAATGATACAGAAATATAACTGTTCCCTCTTTCTTGGCATAACTCCATGTGACTGATTTTTAAATGAGTATTTCAGTCACTGGTTGATTTTTATGGGCAAAAAAGTTTATTTTTCTTTGATATTTTCATTATAGAACTGAAATTTTTAATTAATATTTCAGAGATGTTTACTGTAAGTATTTCTGCCAGAAATTCAACTTTTATCGCTCTTTCCCCAAAGTTACACTTTTGGAGCTTTGCAGTAGTAAGTGTATTTTAAAAACAGCTTGAGGTGTTTTCATGAGTAATCAATCACATCTACTGCATAGTATCTAAAGGAACCAAGATTTGAATGTTCCTAATGCTGTTTCTTTCTACTCTTTCATGATATTCAGGTGAACTGGATGATCATTTGATGCCAGTTGGTAAAGAAACGGTTAAATATGAGGAGGAGCTTGATTTACATGATGAAGAAGAAACCAATGTTCCAGGAAGGCCAGGCTCTACAAAACGAAGACAGTGCTATCCTAAAGCTGTTAGTATCACTCACTGCTGTCCACATCTCCCATCAAATGCTTTATGTACTGATAAGAAGGCAAAATTGTAAACTCTTAATCTTATCTGATAAGAATGTCTTACAACAGATCTTGCATTTATAGTGGAAATACTTTGCAGTTTCAACTGTATGGAAACTTGCCCTATTACCTGAATGAGCTTATGCAACCATGTGCTTTGGAAGCATGCCTGTAGTTCAAAGAATGTACACTTTCTATAAAGCTTGTTGACTGTATTTGCCCACTATAGAAATAACTGGGAGGAAAAATTGTCCTGCATTAATAATCTGTAAAAACTTTAAGTTCTCTGGTAAATATACAGAGCAAAGGAAGAATTACTGGCTTTCTAGACAAATAATTGAAGACTGAAGGAGGTGCCCAGGGGGTCAAAGTTATCTGAATTTTTTTTTTTTGATACTTGGTTTAGTTTGGTGACTTTATGGGTGGAACACAGAATTTCATAATTTTCAGTTTAAATCTTAGAATATCAAATCAGTATACTTCTAATATTTTTTACTTTTAAAATAGTTCTAAATATTGTACTTAATATGCTAAAGTAGTCACGTAAGATACTTACTACAGCTCTGTGTTACTAAGTAACTTTTCCATAGATTTGTTACAACAGGTTTCAGCCACATCAGTTTGTAGAATAGGACTTCTTATGGGGGCTTGTCAAAAACTTGAAAGGTAAGAGAAAATGGAGAAAAGAAGTTTTATCAGAGTATTTTACAACTACTCCAGAACCTTCCTTCTTCCCCTGCAGTTGTTACAGGTTCTGTCTAAGGTCCTTTGAATAGGACAGGTAAATAATTCAGAACAGATTGCATAGTAGCTTCTGATAATCTTTGCATTTCACAAAGGAACCGATAGCCTTTGGTCACATATAGGAATGTCAGCATGTACCCTCACAGTAGCAGGCTACAGTGCTGTGTTGTATGTTCACGTGCAGCCTCAGTTACGGTGATAGCCCTTAAGTAATTCTATTCTTGACATCCTCCACATGCCCGAGTTTTATTAGTAGTTTAAGTAATTAGTTATTAGGAAAGCTTAGAAAAGGATACTGTGGCATCACAAGGTATATTACAGAGGGAGTGACAGATGAAAAACCTTTTTCTTGCAATACTTCACGGTTTCAATCTTTGCACAGTGTTTGTTGGTGCTTCTTGTTACAAGTGCTTCCTCAGTCCTCTTACCTCACTAGTGATTGTTGGAACAGGGGTGACTCATAAAATGCACAATTATGGTATCTCATTCAGAGGAGTTGATTTGTCAAGTGATGCATCATTCTTCCTTGTTTTGTTTTGGTGTTTGTTTTTTTTTTTTAATACAGAATCCAAGAATACTTTCCCTTGCTTTTGTCCCAACTTTTCACATCTGGAAAAGAAGCTTTGGCAAATGTTTAAGGTCTACAAGATTCTCTTGGGCTTAATATAGTTATTAAACTTATGAGTAATTTTCCATTAAGCCAAGGCCATAGTTTTGCTACAGTATAACTTTAAAATCCAGGACTACATGTACTGCAATTTAGTTTTAGGTAAACAGGAGGATCATTTTTGAGACCTACAAAGTAATGAACTCCTACCAAACATAAAACATGGTTTCTTAAGGTCTATGACAAATATGAGCAGCAGACTTAAAAGTGCTTGTGGCTGTTGTGAGTATTCACATCTGCAAGCTAGAATTGTTACTGGGAAACTTCTATAGTGTACTGCCTGGGCAAAGGGGCAGTGTATCAAATTTTGTTTGTGTGTCTGTCCTAAGTGTATAAAGAAAACTTTTGATACTTTTAAACAGTTCTACTTGGGAATAGAATCCATGTTAATGAAGCTGTAAGTTCAGCCAAGCTTATATGAAAATTGAATTACTGGAATGTGGGTTTTTTGTGTGCCCATTTTTCTTCCCCCCTTTTTTTTTTTTTCTTCTTTTACTGTTAAGGTCAAAAAACCTTGTATATAGAGTGTACTCCAGAGTTATTGGCTAAATATGGAAATTGGCATCAAAACTTCAGTTGTATTTGTGGTGAAGTGCTATCTGTGTTCTACATTTAGACTTGCATTTCTAACATAAGGGGGATATAGAGGAAGCTGTAGGGATGTAATGGAAGTTTCCTCTTGGCAAATAGGAAGATCTGGGAGTATCATGCTCCCTTGACGCAAGTGCATGGGCAGATCTTATGGCTGTCAGGCCAGGCTGCTGACCAAACATTTTTGCTTAAGAAAGAAAAAATTATTTAAGTCCAGATTAATTTTTTTTTATTCCTCGTTTTTAGCAATACCTTTCCAAATAAACATGTGATGGCTTATTCAAAGAATAGCCTTTAGGTGAATTTTGCTGATTTTTATCATTTTAATATTTTCTTTCTTTTTTTGGCTTTTAGATTCCAGAATGTTTGAGGGATAGTTATCCCAAACCTGATCAGCCCTGTTACTTGTATGTAATAGGAATGGTATTAACGACTCCTCTACCTGATGAGCTCAACTTCAGGAGACGAAAGCTATATCCTCCTGAGGATACAACGAGATGTTTTGGCATATTGACAGCCAAACCTATACCTCAGGTAATGAATCAAGCTCCTTTCCTTATTCTACGTACCTTACAGCCTGTCATTTTCCACTTATTCCCCACCCCCAGACAGAAGAGTTGGAAGTGACCATAAGTGCTGCTTATATCAAGTAACCTCCAGAAAATAAGCAATAATATCCATCCAGTCCAGTCACCACTTCATTTTCTTTCTTTAGTGATGGAACAATCTGTTCTAGTTTTGCTAAACTGTTGTTTTACAACTTTATCTTTTATTGATTTGCAATGGCAAATTCAAAATGTTCCTCCTTTTTTGTATGACGTATGATAGGAGTGGTGTATCAGCTACAGAGATGGCCTGCAGCACTACCTCATGTGTATGAAAGCTATAGTAACGGGTCCTCTCATCAGTCACAGTCTGCAGCATAAGTAGGCCATCTTAATTGAAATCAGCACCTCTTGCTTAGGAAAATTTTTAATAGAAAGATGTTTTCTGTGGATGTGACTCAGCTGAGGAAGATTTTTTCAAATTATATTTTCTATTGTCCGCAGAAGAAAGCATTTCAGGAATATTGCTGGGTTTCAAGTTTCTTCCTCCGTAATGGAAGACTTCCATTTTTACTTCATCTTATATAAAGAGAAGAACTGTAAAACACAAGAATAACTATTAAAAAAAAAATAAAAATACATTCTTTGTGCCTTCAAAATCTCGTATATAATTGAAGGTCACCAAAGGTCAAAATTCTGATCCAGTTTGCTGTGGGGTCAGGCAAGTGCTGCCTCAGCATCTGAAGTAAACAACTGTTACTCTGTAGAGGAGTCCTATTCTGGATTTTCTCTCTTGACTTCTTTTGTGTTTTTCATATTTAGATTCCTCACTTTCCTGTGTATACTCGCTCTGGAGAGGTTACAATATCTATTGAGCTTAAGAAATCTGGTTTTACTCTGTCTCTGCAAATGCTTGAGCTGATAACGCGACTCCACCAGTACATTTTTTCACATATTCTTCGTCTTGAGAAACCTGCACTAGAGTTCAAACCCACAGAAGCTGATTCAGCCTATTGTGTTCTACCTCTTAATGTTGGTAAGAATAGAGCTCTTGTTTTTTAAGTGTTGACTTTGAATTGCTTTAGCAACGTGTTTGTTAATGTTTATGTTCAAGTGTTAGCTGTAGAAATAATACCGTATGTGGTAGTATGAAATTTTTTCAGTTATATTTTTATTACTTCTTCTCAATTCCAAATTAGTTTTAATTCGGTGATGTGAGTTGGTTTATAGTAGGTTTCAGCTGACTCCATAAGGGTCTAAAATTGTATATATATCTCCTTTTAAACTTTTTGGAAATAATCAAATCTGTGTATAGAATTAAAAAAACCCCCAAACTTTATAATTTACAACTTCCTAGAAAAGTTCAGCCTGGAAGACTCTCTCCTGAATAACTGAGTTATGCATTTTCCTTTTTAAGTTGATGACTCCAGCACTTTGGACATTGACTTTAAGTTTATGGAAGACATTGAGAAATCTGAGGCACGTACAGGCATTCCTAGTACACAATATACAAAAGAAATGCCTTTTATTTTCAAGTTAGAAGATTACCAGGATGCAGTTATCATTCCACGGTGAGTACTGTATACATACTGTATACATACTTTAGGTATGTATTTATACAAACACTTGTAATAAGGAGATGTTAGTATCTGCAACAGAATTGCTTATAAGAACTGTATGCTATTAATCTGAAGGTATCTGGTGGTGTCTCAAATAATTTAAAGATATTTTTTAGTCAATAGTTAATTTTATATAGTAGGATTTAAGTGTTTAGGTCTTCCAAGACTCATTACCTTTTTATTATGAACAGTAGCGTTCACCACAAAACTTAGGTAGTATTCTGTTGAAACATTGTGACTTCATCAGCTGAGACCAATTTTAATTTGCAACATTGACTGGGAGTCCTGTTCTCTGATTACTGCCTATTCACACCAAAGGCCTGCTAAAGGAAGGTATGCTACTGGTAGATGGAAAAATTAACAAGTGGAGAAAAAAAAAAAAAACCAAAACCAAAACCCCAGTTAAAAGAATCTTTCTATTGAGTGGTATTTAGAGGAGAATTTGACATCATTTTATGTACTGGATGTGCAAAGGTTCTCCAGAATTGGTAGGTTTTGTGGAGCCTTAATTTTTCCCTATGTCATGTTTGGCATGATGTGAAAAAAGAAAATTGACTGACTGGCTTGTGCTTGTACCTAGTATATTCTGCAACTACTGTTGTTGACAACATATATGGAAGATAAATATTAGTACTTTATCTTGGTCTCATTTGTCTTAGACTTTTTTTTCTTTAAATGTCTTTCTACCTGTCCTGATGACTACTATAGTAAAAATGCTAGTGTAAAAAAGTGGTGATGGACCATCACTGTGTATAAGCATTACTTCATGAGATCAGAGTTAATGCTATAGAAGTAGCTTATAGGTGATGTGAATTAGCACAGTTGCTGGACTTCAGTGACTAAACCAGTATTATTTTCCCCCCTTTCCTCTTAAATTTTTTTTTTTATTTGGGGGTGGAGCTGGAGTAGGTGGCTGAGTACATCTCTTTCATGAGAATTATTAGTTGCCATCTGAAAATGTTCAGGCTTGGGAGAAGCCAAAAATTTTTGGCCTTGTTTCATACATTAAGAAACGCATCCCAACTAAGAGGAAGTCGGGCAAAATGATCCATAGGCCTGCATGGACGAACAAGGAGCTCCTGGACAAACTCAAACAGAAGAAGGAAGCTTACAGAGACTGGAAGCAAGGACAGGTAGCCTGGGAGGAATACAGAGAAATTGTCTGAGCAGCCAGGGATCAGGTTAGGAAAGCTAAAGCTGAGATAGAATTAAATCTGGCCAGGCACATCAAGGGCAACAAGAAAAGCTTCTATAGTTATGACAGTGGCAAAAGGAAGACTGGGGAAAATGTGGGCCCTCTCTGGAAGGAAACAGGACACCTGGTCACCTGCGATATGGACAAGGCTGAGGAACTCACTGACTTTTTTGCCTCAGTCTTCACCAGCAAGTGCTCTAGCCACACTGCCCAAGTTGCAGAAGGCAAAGGCAGGGACTGGGAGAATGAAGAACTGCCCACTGTAGGAGAAGATCAGGTCCAATACCAGCTGAGGAACCTGAAGGTGCACGAGTCTATGGGATCTGATGAGATACAT
Organism: Burhinus oedicnemus; assembly: GCA_008921705.1. Taxonomy (NCBI): domain Eukaryota; kingdom Metazoa; phylum Chordata; class Aves; order Charadriiformes; family Burhinidae; genus Burhinus; species Burhinus oedicnemus. The sequence continues at coordinate 2,372,694 of VFFE01007008.1, forward strand.
CTGTGAGTCCTGAGGGAACTGGTGGATGAAGTTGCCAAGCCACTATCCATCATATTTGAGAAGTCCTTGCAGTCTGGTGCAGTTCCTGCTGACTGGAAAAGGGGAAACATAACCCCCATTTTTAACAAGTGAAAAAAGGAAGACCTGGGGAAGTACAGGCAAGTCAGTCTCACCTCTTTGCCCGGCAAGATCATGGAGCAGATTCTCCTGGAAACTATGCTGAGGCACATGGAAAATAAGGAGGTAATTTGTGATAGCTAGCGTGGCTTCACTAAGGGCAGATCATGCCTGACAAATTTGGTGACCTTCAACGATGGTGTGATGGTGTTACAGCATTGGTGGATAAAAGAAGAGCAACTGACATCATCTACCTGGACTTGTGCAAAGCAAGTCCTGCACGACATCCTTGTCTCTAAAATGGAGAGACATGGATTTGATGGATGGACCACTCAGTGGATAAGGAATTGGTTGGATGGTCACACTGAAAGAGTTGCGGTCAACGGCTCGGTGTCCAAGTGGCAACTAGTGATGAGTGGCGTTCCTTGGGGGTCGGTACTGGGAACAGTGCTGTCAGTGACATGGACAATGGGGTTGAGTGCACCCTCAGCAGATTTGCCAATGACACCAAGCTGTGTGGAGCGATCAACACGCTGGAGGGAAGCGATGCCATCCAGACAGACCTCAACAGGCTTGAGAGGTGGGCCTGTGCAAGCATCATGAAGTTCAACAAGGCCAAGTGCAAGGTCCTGCACATGGGTCGGGGCAATCCCATGCACAAATACAGGCTGGATGGAGAATGGATCGAGAGCAGCCCTGAGGAGAGGGACTTGGGGGTGTTGGTGGATGAGAAGCTCAGCATGACCCAGCAATGCGCACTTGCACCCCAGAAAGCCAACCATATCCTGGGCTGCATCAAAAGAAGCATGGCCAGCAGGTCGAGGGAGGAGATTCTGCCCTTCTGCTGTGTCCTCGTGAGACCCCGCCTGGAATACTGTGTCCAGCTCTGGAGCCCCCAACATAAGAAGGACATGGACCTGTTGGAGCAAGGCCAGAGGAGGGCCATGAAGATGATCAGAGGGCTGGAGCATCTCTGCTATGAGGACAGGCTGAGAGAGTTGGGGTTGTTCAGCCTGGAGAAGAGAAGGCTCCAGGGAGACCTTATAGCAGCCTTTAAGTACCTAAAGGGCACCTACAGGAAAGATGGGGAAGGACTCTTATCAGGGAATGTAGTGGTAGAACGAGGGGTACTGATTTTAAACTGGAAGAGGGTAGATTTAGATTAGATATTAGGAGGAAATTCTTTACTGTGAGGGTCGTGAGACACTGGCACAGGTTGCCCAGGGAAGTTGAGAATGCGCCATCCCTGGAGGTGTTCAAGGCCAGGTTGAATGGGACTTTGAGCAATCTGGTCTAGGGGAAGGTGTCCCTTGCCATGGCAGGGGATGTTGGAACTAGATGGTCTTTAAGGTCCTTTCCAACTCTAACCGTTCTATGATTCTGTGAAATCTCAGAATTTCAAGTACTTCTGTTTTCAGTCAACATAAAAATGGTGGAAATAGGTGCTTGTTCTTCTTTATCTTGCTTGGTTGTAAGCCCCTCAGGGGAAGCATAATACAATGACTGTGTATTGGTACAGTCCTGATTGAATTCTTCAGAATAAGCATGATTGTGAATAAGAAAAGAAAAAAGGATTTCCTGAAAGCTCCTTTAACTTCTTCAGTGAAGAAGTTCAGACAGCCTGGGAATATGGCTTTCTTGATTTTTCTCTTTGGAAGAAAGCCAAAAAGACTCATTAATAGTGTGTTAATTTTATTTAGAGATGTCAGTTTAGATATTTGAATAGAAGCTTAAAATGATAGATGCAGCAGGTCAAAGTATGAAATAAGCTAATATGCAAATCTAAATATTGGATGTTGATTTCATGATTTTTTTTTATTATTTTCCTGTGCATGTTTATCACCATAGTACCCAATGAGCATCAGTAGCCACAATAAAGGTGTTGCAGCATTCTGGCTTTATTTTTCTAACATTCTACCTGTATTACAAGAACTGCATTGTCCTTGGAAGGCTTGTGAATTTACCTTACTAGGTGTTTGGGGTTTTGTATTTTAACTTACTTGGGGGATGACTTGATTAAAATGCCAGAGATGTGAAGTAGTACAATCTTTCTATGCAGTAGAACTCCATTTCTACTGATTGTAGCACATAGGATACTAGACATTTAAAAGCCAAATTACGAAGTTTGTTAGGTGTTTGGAATTAAGAAATTATCATTTCCAGCATTACTGTTAGAGATTGTCCAGAGCTTGATTGTGAAGTAGATATTGAAGACATAAATCCTGCATTTAATTTAAACGTTTCTGTAGAGGGAATTCTGTAGATTACAGGTTGACTTTATTCTTCCTTATCTTACAGTATACTTCTCATTTAGTATTTTGAGTTAGCTAAACAAATGGTTTCTACAACAAAAAACCCACCAACCAAAAACCTCAAGTGAGCTATTTATTGGTTTATCACCTGACCACATTAGAACATAGAGCTTAGTATAAGCTTTACCCTAAGGCTATAACATATGCCGAAATATTTCTTTCTTTTTTTTTAGGTATCGAAATTTTGATCAGCCTCATCGATTCTATGTAGCTGATGTATACACTGATCTTACTCCACTCAGTAAATTCCCTTCCCCTGAATATGAAACTTTTGCTGAATATTATAAAACAAAGTATAATCTTGACCTGACCAATCTCAACCAGCCACTGCTGGATGTGGACCACACATCTTCAAGGTAACAACAGTCATATTTGTGTCTGATGTTTGTAGCTTGACAATGAAGTGCCTTTTTTTTTCTTTTTTAAATTATCGGATAAAGAGGAGGGTTTGTAGTTTCCAGAGTAATTACTGATTTTTTTCTTGAGGAGTACTTCACTTACGTTGTAACAACTGTAACTTGAGTCCATCTTTTTCCAGAAGTAACTGCTGTCACTTCACAGTGCATTAAGGTTGAATACTAAGAATAAGTCATCACTTCAGAAGGTTTAGGCTAGTAAGTTCTATTCATTAATTATGTACTTACATTAAAGTATTTTCATGTGGTTTTTAGACTTAATCTTTTGACTCCTCGCCATTTGAATCAGAAGGGGAAAGCACTTCCACTAAGCAGTGCTGAGAAGAGGAAAGCAAAGTGGGAAAGTTTGCAGAATAAGCAGGTAAAATAGAAGTATCTAATTCAAGTTGCCTCTCTCTTCACAGTGATGTGACGACTACCTTTACAGGTAAAATTCTTTTCTTCCCCCTCCTCTCCCCAGATATTGGTTCCAGAGCTCTGTGCTATACATCCTATTCCAGCATCATTGTGGAGAAAAGCAGTTTGCCTGCCCAGCATACTTTATCGCCTGCACTGCCTTTTGACAGCAGAGGAACTAAGAGCTCAAACAGCCACTGATGCTGGTGTAGGGGTTAAATCACTTCCTGCAGATTTCAGGCATGTATTTTTTTCAATACTTATTTTTCAATATGATATCTGGCTTCATTGGATAACAAAGTGAAAACTTAACCATTACTGCATGAATATAAAACTGATTCCCTTTGTTTCACTCATGTCAGTTTTTAGTGGAGCATAGTTTAGAAAGACTTGGTTGTGAATGGTGAACTTAGATGCTGCAGTCACTGTTCTTTTCAGAAGAACGTGGCATTTTTTAAACTTGTATGTGCATATAGTGTTGTCTTGTGATAATATTTTTTTGTTAACAAAATCTTTACAGATATCCTAACTTGGACTTCGGATGGAAAAAGTCTATTGACAGCAAATCCTTCATCTCTATTCCTAACTCCACTTTAGTAGAGAATGAAAATTACTGTAAGCACAGCACAATTGTAGTCCCTGAAAATGCTGCACATCAAGGTGCTAATAGAACCTCTTCTGCAGAAAACCATGACCAAATGTCTGTGAGTTACAGAACATTGCTCAATGAGTCACCCAGTAAACTCCAAATTGATGTCTCGGCAGAACTTGCAGCAATTAATGGTGTTTCTTATAATAAAAATCTTGCCAATGGCAATTGTGATTTAGTTAACAGAGACTTTTGCCAAGGAAATCAGCTGAATTACTGCAGGCAGGAAATACCTGTACAACCAACTACCTCATATCCCATTCAGAATTTATACAGCAGTGAGAACCAGCCCAAGCCCAGCAATGAATGTACTCTACTGAGTAATAAATACCTTGATGGAAATGCTAACAGATCTACCTCAGATGGATGCCCCAAAATGGCAGTGACCACCAGTACTTCAAAAGCTATTAATCTTTCAAAAGACAGAGCAGATTCTGAAAAGAACCCTTCCAGTGGGTACTCCTCAAAAACTCTCGGTCCTAATCCTGGTCTCATTCTTCAAGCTTTGACTCTTTCAAATGCTAGTGATGGATTTAATCTGGAGCGGCTAGAAATGCTTGGTGATTCATTTTTAAAGCATGCCATCACTACATACTTGTTTTGCACTTACCCTGACGCTCATGAGGGACGGCTGTCATACATGAGAAGCAAAAAAGTAAGTAGTAACAATCCAATGATATTACGTAAAAGGCATGCTGTAACAAGCCATATATATGAAAAATTCACTAGAAGATTGAATGGCAACAGGTTGATTTAATTCCACAGATTTACTGATTATATATTGGGTAGCATGCATATTAGGAATAAAAATACAGGACTACAGGATTAATGTTGCCATAACTGTGATTGATTGAAACTGTTTTCTACAGTTCATTTTAAAATCTAAACCAGCTGATTACTAGCCTAGGAAAGGACAGGACTGAACAGAACTAAAAATTATTTTGAAAGTATTTAAATATAAACAGTAGTGAGCAGAGTCTTCAGTTATACTGCTGCTGTTTTTAAATTCTGGAATAATCAATCATGTGACAGTTTGTTTTGTTTAGGTATTTTCCCCACATAATGTTATAACTTGAAGTAAATGCTGAGGATTTGATTGTCTGCCTCTAATAAAATGCATCACCCTGAGAATTAAATGATTGAGTAGTAATCTTAGAAAATAAGGAGGGCTAAATAAATTGCACAGTTCAAATAAAGGAAGTGATTGAATATTCAATTTCAAATTTCAAGACCTGAAACATGGAAAGTGTGTTTAAAATGAGAAATGAAGATCAGGAGTTGATAGTTAAAAGGGAAAAGGAAGTATGTTTGTGTATATGAGAGTGCTTTTTTCCCCTTTCCTTCAAAATATTTGAAAGAATATTAGAGGCTATCAAAGTAACATCTGGATTACGATTTAGTAAGATTTATTATACAGAACTGTTTTAACACTTTCTACTGCCAAGGTTTAGGTCAATCTACCCATAATAGCAATCATTTTTCATTCCAAATCTAGTCTGAATGTTGATTACTAATACTGGTAATTAATGACACTTGTACAGGTTATATTTACTATTAATTTAAAAGTAGCAATAATTTTATTTTGCAAAGGGAATTTAATCTTTGCACTTTCTTTAACTGAAATTGTCACACCTAATATGCTTGGCCTTAAAAAAAATTTTTAAAAATCTGTACCTTGCTGTGAATTGGTTATACTCTATTAAGAAAGCTGAACTCCTTTTTGAGAACTAGGGAAAATACATAATGGTACAAGGTCTGGCTTGACATGTAAAATTGTTTTGTTCCTTTTGCATTTTAACCTATTTTTATGTAAATGTATGTCCAGAGGTTTATCAGAATGTTTTTCTTGAAGGTCAGCAACTGTAATTTGTATCGCCTTGGAAAAAAGAAAGGACTGCCTAGTCGTATGGTGGTATCGATTTTTGATCCCCCAGTCAATTGGCTTCCTCCTGGTTACATAGTAAACCAGGACAAGAGCAACACTGATAAGTGGGAGAAAGATGAAATGGTAAGACTTTATTTAGCTGTGTTGAGGAATTATTATTCACATGTCTGTATTCCCTCACCCCTACCTTCTCCCTCCTCCCAGATATTTTGGTGTTTTCAGCAAAAAAAGTAAATCTGTATCTTTTTTTTCTTTTCTAAAACTTCAGTATAAGTTATGGAAAATGAGGGGAAAACTGATCCTTAATAGAACCCAAAGTAAGGAAATTTACTGGACCTCATCCAGTAATGAGTGTATGTATTAATGGAAAAGCAGAGAAGAAAAGCTGTTTTGCTTGAAGTTAGCATGCTGTCAGGAGTTTTTCTGAAATTTCTCTGCAAAATTTTAAATGGAATTATCGTTATTGGTTTTGCTGTAATATGCATAGGCAGAAGACAGTCTGCTTATGAGTTCACCTTTATAGAATATATGAAAAGGAGTTGTTGCTGTTTTTCATAGCACTGAGGCAGAATTAAGGTTAGAACTGGCTTGAGAAAACGTTCCGTGTTTGTTGCTGTTAGCTACACCATGGGTATGACTGAGAGCTACTTCTCATCTAAAATACAATACTGGGTTAGGCACCCTCGCTGTCTTATCACCAAAAGCTTCAGAATGACAAATCTTAATGAGGAACGATTCAAAGTATTTTCTGACTAAACTCATTGTATGTCAAGAGTAGAAGTGCATGTATAAGCAATATCACTGATCAGTCAGTCAGTAACGTGATCTTCAAATGTTTGAGACTGATTTGGAGGTCGAGGGAAGGGGGTGGAGAGATTTTTTTTTTCTTTTTCCCAATTCTGAAGACCACACTCAGATTTGTAGAACCACCAGAGGGCACATGAGAGGACTGTTAGGTAAATGTACTGTGCAAATAAATGTTTATTGCAGAATAAAACAACTTGATTATTGTGGTTCTGTATTGTGCCAAGACTTCATTTCAAAGAGACTTGCTGCTATACCGTTCTAAAAATAAAATAGCACATTTGGGACAGGAGCTAATCATTGCCTTTAAAAAGCTTTCAGTTCTCCATAACTTTTCAGTGGCCTCTTCTTCTTTGTTAGTCACTGTTTATTTGTGAATAAGACACACAATTTCAGACCAAAGAGCAGATAGTGATGCAACTAAGAAGTGGGGCTTTTGTGCCAAGTAGATATTTTGATTTCTTGGATAAAATTCATTCTCCATCCATGGGCTGATGGTGTATGACTGGGGCTAGAAGTCTCATACCGTTATGACAAATTATCACTAAAACATCCTAGTCAAATGTTGATTATTTTTTTTGTGTGTGTGTGTTATCAAGCTTTATTAAGGGGAAAGATCTTGTTTTGTTCGTTTGATTAAATAGCTGATTTACAAAAAGCATGAATAAAAAGCACTTACATGTATTTATCTTCAGCTTGTAAGTGGCCATAACATTCAAAATCAGTCAGATATTCTTTAAGGAAAGGTTCTTTCCTCTGGGGTCCATTGTTGACTTATTTTTGAAATGCTATCTAATGATGAAAAACTTAACTATCAGAATTGCTTCCTAGCTTCTTTACCTACTGTTCATTCTCATAATTTAGATATTATTTTTTTTTTTAAATAGAAGCAGCGATGTGCAGACAATGTTAGGGTAGTTCATGTAGCTGTCCTAATTAAAATTAATTCTATTTTAAAAAACTTGTGAATGAAATTGTAGTAAAAATGAAATTTGTCATTTCTAAATCTTTGTGAAAACAGCCACCAAAATCTGTTTTGAATCATCCATATAGACGTGTCTCATTCAGAGAATGTATTTTTACTGCAGGGACAGATATCACAGGTGATTTGTAACAAGAAAAAATCAGCTCTAGTTCAGACTGGTTAAATTAGTCTTATTTTGAGCATTATACTGCTACTAGTATCCAAAATAAGTATTTCAAATCAAATTTTGCTATCTCCTTCTGATCGATTAAAGGTACAGAAATCCCCGCTGTGGATATGTGAGATGGGTAATTACAGCAGCAGAAATTCTTTTGGCAAAATGTCTAAACTATGAATTTCTGTAGCCACTTTTTTTTTTTCCCTCTCATTACTAAACCTGCCTAAGCCTGCTCCATCCTGATGAGGAATATGGTGATCTGTTTCATCCTTAGATGGTTTCAGGTGCTGCCTGGTGCACCTTACAGCTGCCACCCATCCACACCTCTAGAGAGTTGTGCGTTTGGCCCAAAGGGAGAGGTCCCCAGTGGTAGCATCTGGTTCACAGATTTGCAAGATTAAGTGACCGGGACCTACAATATGACATACATAGATTGAGGGCAGATATAGGCTGTTTCACTTGATTCAAAATGGTGTTGGTTTTCAGGACCCAATCCAGAAAAGCACTTTGAATCTGATCTTGCTCGTATCAAATTCAGTGGCAGAATTCCCGCTGACATCAGTGATGCTGGGTTGAGCCGTGAATAGTCCTTTTGATCTTAGGAAGACTACTTGTGCGTTTAGCTAATATGTTTAAGTGCTTTCCTGGATTGGGGCCATGGCAAATTGTACGGCATTGTATAGCTTGGGCATATCTGTGTTCAATTTGTAATTTACATCAGTCCATACCAATTTGCTCAATATGAGCAGGGAAAAGACATGAGACATCATTACTTTTCCTGTTGTGGGTATATAAGTAAGTATTAGAAAATTGGTGACAACTTTAACTTTTCTCTTAATTAGTTAAGGCTGTAAGTATAGCCTGAAAAAACCCAAAACTTTAAACAAATATGTACTTGTTAAAGGATAGGATTAATACTAGTTGCCTTTGCATTGAGTTGTTATCCTACTTCATGATTTAATGTGTTATGTTAATAATCAGTTTAAAAACAAACAAAAACCAGAAACATATATTACAGAAGGATGCCACTTCTTACGCTTTTCCATTTTTAGACCTGCTGTGTTGAAATCCTGGTAGTATTAAATGTGTGACAAACTGGAAAGGTTTCATATTTGTTAAAATTAAGATCCACAGTACAAGTTAATTCTTACAGAACCAAAAATTGGCCTGTATCTATGTCTAATAAGCAGCAAGATCACTTACTGAATCCCCAACACATGCATTCGAGACTGTCACCCACATAAGCATTAGATTTTTGCCAGCTGACTGGTATTAGACTCTTGGTTTTGATCTGTTATATAAAAATCACCTACACTGATTCACTAAACTTCCTTTCTACTAGTTTCCCAAGTAGACTGAATTAATTTGCAGCTGTGTTTGAGAGCATAGATAAATGTATTTTGTTGCTTAGTGATGATTATTGAAGGACTAGGGTAAAGAAGTTCTTACAGTTGTTTCATTGAATGCATTTTCCATTTGTGTGTCCTAAAACTGAGACTATTGTGATTGTGACTACAGTAAACTCTGCAAGCACCTTAGTCTTTGCCATAGAAGGATGTAGAAAGAATCTTCAAAATAACATCGATTCAACATTTGTAATAGCCTTACTTAGCAGCTAGAGAGAAGGATGCATGCAAAACTGCTTCTTCTACTTCTCTAAATTTGTTAACTCAGAATTCTTTTGTTTACTTTGGCATGCAAGTATATAATGTTTAGTGGTTTTAAAATTAATTGTATGTGCATCACATTCAAGTATAAGCGTGAGTTCTATGAAATGCAGCATGTGTTATGTGTATAACATATGCTCTTATAGGTTAGTAATAAAGGTTTTGTATTCCAAGACAATTATTCTAGTCTTAGAATGCTAGTGTTGGTTGAGGTTGTATTGTGCAACATCACAAATAGTCTTATTAAAAAAATCAGTCTTATTATTAGCAAATCTTACTTTTCTGACAGTTCTGGAATACAAGTTTCTCATTTCCTTCTTCAGTACCATGTTTTTTGTGTTCTTTCATAGACAAAGGAGAACTTGTTGGCTAATGGTAAACTTGATGATTATGATGATGATGAAGAGGATGAAGACCTAATGTGGAGGTTACCCAAGGAAGAAACAGACTTTGAAGATGATTTTCTGGAGTATGATCAGGAGCATATCAAATTCATTGATAATATGTTAATGGGATCAGGGGCTTTTGTGAAGAAAATTTCTCTCTCACATTTTTCAACCACTGATTCAAACTATGAGTGGAAAGCACCCAAAAAGACATCCCTGGGTAATGTTCAGTTTTCATCAGATTTTGATGATTTTGACTATAGCTCTTGGGATGCTATGTGCTATCTGGATCCTAGCAAGGCTGTTGAAGAGGATGATTTTGTAGTGGGCTTCTGGAATCCATCAGAAGAAAACTGTGGCGTTGATGCAGGCAAACAGTCTATCTCATACGACTTGCATACAGAGCAGTGTATTGCTGACAAAAGCATTGCAGACTGTGTGGAAGCCCTGTTGGGCTGCTATCTGACCAGCTGTGGTGAAAGAGCTGCTCAGCTTTTCCTGTGTTCGTTGGGGCTGAAGGTGCTCCCTGTAATTAAAAAGACTGATTGGGAAGGCACTTTGTGTGCTACCAGAGAGAATTGTAACAGCGAGCAGAAAAATCTTTCACCAAACTCTGTTTCTGCTTCTGTAGCTAATTCAGAGTCGTCTTTGTATAAAGACCTGGAGTATGGCTGTTTGAAGATTCCACCGAGGTGTATGTTTGATCACCCAGATGCTGAAAAAACCCTAAATCACCTTATTTCTGGTTTTGAAAACTTTGAGAAGAAAATAAACTACAGTTTTAAGAATAAGGCTTATCTTCTTCAGGCATTTACTCATGCCTCGTACCATTATAATACCATTACTGGTAAGTTGTCTTAAAGATGTATTGTAAATGCAAGAGAAGTAGTAGTCTTTTTTTAGACATCATGTGTTACTTTAAGAAGTCAATAGTCTCTGAATACAAAATCTTAGAAAATAATATCTTGCCCCTTATTTAGATACTTGTTGAAGCTGTATCTCAATGGTTATTCATATTTTGACTTGATACAGATACAAGATGTACTGAAGCCTAACCAAGTTTGGGAAAGAGCAGCGTTTTCATCTCTGATGCTGTATCATTAGTTGTATGTGACTGACATTAGATCCTCATTTAGCTGCAATAAGTTCTTGTAGAACTCTGGAAAACTGCGGTGTAGTTCTAGAAGTAGCGATCATGTTTTGCAAATATATTTAGCAAATTTGTCCTATAATTTAATCCCAAGAATATTACCCTTTGACTGTACTTCTGCAGATTAGAAGTAGACTATACAACTTTTATTAGCTGAATACATAGGATAGCAAAATATGGAGACTTCCGTTTGACGCTGTGAGTTGGCAGGCTTAATTTAAGTCTAGGCATTTTATTGAGTAAATATTTAAAGTCAAAGTTTGAAGCAGTTAACTAAATCAGACTAAATATTAATTTCAGGTAAACTGCTTAATGTTTCTGTACATGAGCTCATAAAAGATTTTATAGCAGTACAAATTTGTATTTCTGTAATCTTGAATTACTTTTGCTTATAGTAATTAGTTTAGTATTTGTTCATTCTAAAACTTGAAATATTTTCCTATGATAATAGGCAATTAAAAACAAACCATGGTAAAATTCCAACCCTATTTGAAGCGAATGGCAAATTCCTGTGCAGTCAGCAGTCTGAATTTTTCCCCATAGTGAATTGGTTCCTTATTCCAAGGAGTAAGAAAGCTCTACTTTAATTGAAGAAATAAGTCATTTTGAAACGTTAGTACATTGAGAAACAGTTCTAACAAAACACTGATACGCTCCTTTGGTTTTTCATTTTAGGTAATACTACCCACATATCTATTTACTTTTTACAAGTATTTCACAAAACCTATAGAAGGTAGATGATTGCTTTCTGTATCTATACTAACCAACAGAAGCCTTGAGGCATAGTGTCTAGATGAAGTGACATTGTTGCTAGCAGAAACTTTTTGATTCTATTTCTACTTGCCAAGTAAGACAACTGAATTGCCGTTACCTGTAACTTTTTCTCTTAAGGAGTAGCTGGCAGTTGAGATCTGGCAGCATCTTAGGTGCAGCTGCTGTAAAAGCAACTTAGTACTAGCCATTTCACTCTCGTGTTACTTTCGTAGTCATTTTGTCTTCCTCCATTCTCTACCCACTTACCCCTGTTAGCTTTCAAGAGGGTTTTTTACTTTTGTTTATATTCTAAAAATAGACCTCTGTAGCTCCCCATTCCTATGTCCCCCGTCAATTTTCCAAACAGCAAAGGCTTGGCAATTTTAATTTCCAGTTTAAAAGACACATTCTGAATGGGAATCTTTGTTAAAAGTTTTTTGAGTAACCTAAATGTGTGGCAAATTAGATGAAAAATCTCAGATTGTATGTTCCCCCTGCTTTTAATGTGTTGGTTTCTTTACTAACTTTTTTGAGATTTAGTTGTTGCTGTTTTCAGATCAGGCTGCTGGTGGAATCTCTTGATTTTACTTTTTTGATATTTCTCAGTACAATGTGAAGATCCTTGAGTAAAAGCATTCATTGATTATAAACACAAGTGTTTTGCTAGTGTGACAAATTAATATTTGGTTCAAAGTGGCTTTATTATTAGATATAACTTATGCTTTTTCTGCCTTTTTTAATATTTTTTAAATAATTCAATAACAATCTCTTTAAACACAAAGATACCTGTTTTGAAAAACAGATTGTCTTCTCTGAGCATTGGTTAGTTTGTGGAATTCACATGGCAATGTACCAAACCTCTTATCCAGAAAGGCCTGGAAAGAATGTGTGTGTTAAACTTAATTGTGGTGTTATACATTCTTTTATTTCCAATGCTTTAAGATTGTTACCAGCGCTTAGAATTCCTGGGAGATGCAATTTTGGACTACCTCATAACCAAGCACCTTTATGAAGACCCGCGGCAACACTCTCCAGGAGTTCTTACTGACCTACGATCTGCTCTAGTCAATAATACCATTTTTGCATCATTAGCTGTAAAGTATGACTACCATAAGTACTTCAAAGCTGTCTCTCCTGAACTGTTTCATGTTATTGATGACTTTGTGCAGTTTCAAATGGAAAAGAATGAAATGCAAGGAATGGATTCTGAGGTTAGTGGAAGTAGAAGAAATGTGTTCAGTATCTGATTTGAAACATGTCACTGGATTTCTTAGCGTGATGCAAGTCACATAATGCTGACTCAGGATAGGATATCCATGCAACATCATGAGCAGTACTACCTTGGCAAAATGCTGGGATTATTTAATGTAGCATACTGACAGAGATTTGCGCTAGTTTTCTTCTGATGTTTTCTGCTGGAACAGGTGTCACTGCACTGTATTCAAGCGTCTTTGACGTGCTCCTAAAGGCTTTGTATCTGCTAGCCGGGGAAACATTATATGCATCTTTCAAATAAGCTACTTGAAAAGTAGTTTAACTGAAGACCTGCAAACACAGATCATATCTGTGCTATGCAGGAAAGCTAATGATAATGAACATCTATTTGCTGGAGAATGGATTAAAACTAACTCATTTAGATCAACTGTCGAGAAAATGTATGAGAGCAAGGGCCTTGTGAGGCAAATTCTAATCAGGGTCCTCGAAGAGATGGACTTTCTCATTGTCCTTTCTTTAAAAGTGTTATTCAGTAGATATCCCTAATAGTTTGTCTTCTGAAAAACTGTGACCAATCTCTTAGAAAATATTCTGTCTGAGAATACTCCAGCACTAAATAAACATGTTATCTTTGTCTTTAACAATTTCTTCTTTCTGGTAAACAATTTAAAAGCTTGGAAATCAAAATACTACAGTTACATGTATGTGTTTGCAGCCCTTGCACTCCGTTGCAGAGTGAAATCCATATGTTTTATGGGAAGATTCAGAAAACAGTGACTAAGAATTTTGTCACTGAAATTTAGATAATATAAATTATTTTACATCAGAGGATCAAACTGTTATCTGTCTTGTTTCTTTCGCAGTATGAGTGAAAAGGCTAAAGTCTCTTTAAGAGCTCATGGTAGTGATTTTTAGCTTTGTTCAGTTTTTGCTAGTATGCAAAAGATTTGCCTAGAAACTTCCATAAAGTTGCAACCGAATTGTGTGATAGCTGTTTCAAATAAAATTCTTGTTTCACTCTCCCTACGCCTGCTCCCTATCTTGGTCTGGCACTGAATTACTGAAACTCTTATTTCATCAGAGTTAATGCAAGAGTCTTTGTTTCTGCAGTTCATGCCAGCTAGACTGGTTTCCATGTGTGTCTCCACGTCATCTGCTTTTCTTTTTTTCAAATCTCACTTCTGAAACATCTGTTGTCCCTTGCCTTATAGCTCTTAGTTTCTCTCTCCTTCTGTTATTTCAGTATAACTCAAAAGTGCTTCAGTTTGCACTTGGTATGAAATATGCTATTCAAAACAGTTGAATTTGGTTTTTAACATCAGAATTCCCATTTGGAGAGTGTACACATCAGGTCTGACTTCTTGTTTGATTTATTTTAGGTAGAAATACTGGGTGGGACTAGTTTATAAAGTATTATGGTGACCCTTAAGAGGACTGAATTGGGTATAAAACGCCAAATAAGAGCCAAATGGAGGGAGAGGGTAGCTGCTGGGGGAAAATAACGACAAACATTTCTCTCTAGGCAGGGGAGAGTAATGCTCAAAAACTTTGTTTTCAGGTTACTTTGTTTGGACTTAGGTGAATGTATACTGTATGTATTTGAGGTGTTTTTAGTAAAGGATTAGATTAACTCAAGACCTTGAAGACATATACTGGAAGTTTAGTTTTAGTAATGAGAATAGACTATTGTCTTAAATTAGTAGCATAGAAGAAAACACTGCCTGCTACATTTAAAAAATACCTAAGTGTGCCTGTTAGTTCTGTCTGATGTTGCTGGTTATCAGTTATTAATGGGTTATTTCAGTAATGTTTGTTTCATGCTTGTCATCTGGGGTAAATGAGGTAAGGAAAGGTACAGCCGACTTTAGTCCACAGATTGGATTTACAGATTTTACAGTCTTCTCCTAGGAGATGTTTAATGTATGAAATCTTCCTTTGTTATGAGTAGCTTTCTTGTATTAACTGATAGAGCCAAGTCTGTTTCTTATTGGAAAAAACAGACCCATGGTGAAATCCTACAGAATTATTACAGGAGGAATTCACAAAGCATATAAGATCTCTGTATGCAATGGTGTTTGGATTTTTCTTCTTCACATTTGAAAAATGATATATCCAGCAACTTGGTTTCATTGGGGAATAAAAGAAAAAATTCACTGTGGAAAGTTGTCAATGAAAAACTTAAAGGAAGCAGCTCAGGATAGGATGTAAGAGAGTTTACGTTTCTGAAGATCTTTGTTTTATTTTAAAAGAAGCAATTGTTTCTCTCTTTTCTCCTCCCCT
>VFFE01007008.1:2387885-2511026 GCA_008921705.1 Burhinus oedicnemus
CCCCCCCCCCCCCCCCGGCTTTTTGTAATTGCAAACAGCTCAGAAGATCTGAAGAAGATGAAGAAAAAGAGGAAGACATTGAAGTACCAAAGGCCATGGGGGATATATTTGAGTCCCTTGCTGGTGCCATTTATATGGATAGTGGAATGTCTTTGGAAATGGTTTGGCAAGTGTACTATCCAATGATGAGGCCGTTAATAGGTATTGTCAGCTTTCAGAAAAAAAATTAATAATTAAGTGCCATCTGCTATGAAGAGAACAAAGCTAAATTTTTTTTTTTTTTTTACTAGAAAAATTTTCTGCTAATGTGCCCCGTTCCCCAGTGCGAGAGCTGCTGGAGATGGAGCCAGAGACAGCCAAATTTAGGTAAGAATACGCTTCCTTTGGTACACACTGCCATAAAATGTTTTTAAGCTGTGCTTTGTAAACTACTGAGGATTTTTAAGTGTCATGAATTACTTTTAAATTCTTTTGCACTAAGCAGCTAGCATGATCATTGTGTTGACTGATTATTTTTTTTTTGCCTTGCATAACTTTCTGAGAAAAGTAATGATTTCTGTTTAACTATAGTACTTTAACTTCTGTAGAAAAGAGAATGTAGGTCTCTTATTTCACATTAACTTGCCTAGGCAGTAAGTAATTCTTGTGTATATTTTTGCAGTCCTGCAGAAAGAACTTACGATGGAAAGGTCAGAGTGACAGTGGAAGTTGTAGGCAAGGGAAAGTTTAAAGGTGTTGGCAGAAGCTACAGGATTGCCAAATCTGCAGCTGCGAGAAGAGCACTACGAAGCCTCAAAGCAAATCAACCTCAGGTCCCAAACAGCTGAGACTCCTCTTAAAAATAAATAAAATGGGGGAAAAAAACCACATACAAATAAAGCAAATTTTTAAAAATGTTGGTGTTGAGAGGAACAAATTGGAAGACAGAATTTAAAGTTTGTTTGATAACAGAATAGATAACAAAACATTTAACATGTATAAAACTTTGGAACTAATTGTAGTTATAGTTTTTTGCGCAAACACAATCTTGTCTTCTTTCCTCACTTCTGCTTTGTTTAATCACGAGAGTGCTTTAATGATGACATTTAGCAAGTGTTCAGAATAATTGTTGTCAGGTCTTTTTGGTTTACTTTTATTGTCAGTACAGCTTTGCTTAGTGTTAGAAGGCCAGGGAGCTTACGCCTAATGCAGTTGCTAGATTTATATATATATAGTAATCTTGAAATTCTTCAATCTGTGCACTAGTGCCAGTCATAAAGCAGTTGATAAACTGTACTGGATGATTGGGTATAAGAAAGAATAAGTGTGCCAGTATTCTCCTTTTTTTTTTTTTTTTTTTTTTTTTTGTTTCTCTCCGTGTCATCTTTTTACATTAAGATGGCATTCCCAATCATTATTGCACTTATTTGTTAGGGACAGATTTTAATTGAAATGGCTGGCATACTGGTAGAATGAAACTTCAATTTCCTTATGCCACACAGTCTTGCATAAAAAAAGGTTCTTGCCTTAAAAATAAATAAACCCTCGTTAATAGTCTTTAATTTCTGATCTTTTTTGGAGCAAACTGTTTTACATTCCCTTGATTTTGTTATGCATTTTACAATGATACAGCTCTATATTTACAGTACAACTCATTACTATAGCTGTGACTTATTACAGGATTATAATAGAAATTGTATTCATATATATGTAATTAGGTTATTTTTAACAATTCTGAGGAGGTGGTTAGTCTACAGTTCTTTTTATACCATAAACAAAATATGGTCTTTGGCTAAAATTCCAATTTTACACAAACCTGCAAGCTAGATAGTTCCAATACTGGAAACAGTAATGAATAATTGCACAGTGCAAACTGTCACTCTAACAAAATAACCTTAGACATATCACACCTAAAATATGCTGCAGATTTTATAGTCAATTGGTTACGTATTTAACAAACAGAGCACCTTTACACTTAGAGATATTTCCACATGAATTTCTTACTGTACTTTTCAGAGTTGCATGCATATTTCACCTACCAAAGCTGTGCTGTTAAATAACATGAAAGTTGATGTTTGAAATATAACTGCCGTACTTTTGATACATCTGTGATTTAGGTCCTTAATTTAGAGAAACTAGCTCATTGGTGTTTTGGTCTACTGGGGGTGGGGGGAAATCATACTTTTATTTTTTAGGCTTTGCCTATACTTCTTTAATTAGATTTTTGTAGGCACTCTTCACTTAAATACCTCAGTTCTTTTTTTCTTTCCTTTTCCTTCTTTTTTGCATGCGTTGTTTTTTTTCTGTTTTGGTGCTATGTTTATATATTATGCTTGAAATTTTAATTTTTTGCACTGTAACTATAATACCTCTTAATTTACCTTTTAAAAAAGCTGTGGGTCTCGTATTCCCACCAATATCAGTAGAGGTTTGCTGCAATTTTGCCCTGTTAATTATGCTTGAAGTTTGAGAAAGCAGAGCAAGGTGTTTTAACGTTTTCCAGCACAATAGTTTGAACTTGATGCTGTGTTTTATGTATTAAATTACAAATAAATACTGTATTTCCTGCTTTTAAACCCTATTCCTTTCCTCACAAATGCACACTAAAACAAAACAAAAACTGTCAGCTCTTGCTTTCTTAACAAAAAAATAAAATAAATGCCTTAGTGACAAGGGGTAGACATTAAGCTTTTCTGAAATACAGTTTTCAAAAGTTCATATATTTTCTATCTCAGTCATTTTTCATTCTGCAAAAAGGACCATTCTTTTATTTAAAAGCAGCATTGTTATGGTAGTCAGGCCGAGAATTAAAATACTAGCTTAGAAAAAATTCTAGCATTTGTTTGGTACTTCAGTCATGAAAATATAACAGGGAAGTATAAAACCTGCAAGTCTTGATGTGTGTAAAACTAATGCAAATGAGATGGAACAGTAAAAACACGCAGTCTAAATTTTCGATGGTAAATTGCTTTGAGTTAGCTGTTTAAACAAGAAAAAAATCACCGATTTAAGTTATAGCTCTTTTCTCATGGTTGGAGTGAACTTTCTTAGCGAAAATACATGATTACTAATGTTAACAAGTCTGTTTCTGGCAGATAAAATCAGACCATCTAGAAAAGTCTTAAGGAGTTTTAACTGCATTATGAAAAACTAAAATTTAAGTTAGTCATTAAACGCCTACAGTTTCTTACTGATTGTTACAAGGTCATAGATTCTCAGGGGTTTCAGGTAATTGTTAGCAGTAAAGTGCTACAGAGTGTTTTGATGCAAAGAAAATGAACTGAACTTGCTCTGTGTTTCAGAATAGTTTAATGATCACTTTGTTACTAGATAAAGCCTATGAATTGGAAATCTGAAATGTGTAGTGGCTGACTATAAAGTAGTTTCTGCTGCTGATGCGTTTTTTAAATGCGTTTTAAATGCCGTAATTTTTTCCAGTGTGACCTCATTGAAATACTTTTTTATCCTTTGAGATAGAAAATGCATAGTAGTTTCCATGTTATACATCTGTGTGTTTTACCCTGCAGTTGATATGATTTTGATATTGGACAGTGTATGCTATTAAAGACCTAAATCTGATCATTTGAAGGTTGGGATAGAAATCACTTGACATGCTATAAGCACAAGTGTAAGCGGACTGTTGCAACCCATCTTCAAAAGCAACCACACAGGCTCATCATAAATAGTGTGGGGGTTAGTTGGCATGAACCTTGGGTTTTTGGTTTTTGTTTTTGTTTTTTTTTCATCTAAGTCCTGTTATACTGTACTTTAAACAGTCCTCCTAACTATGCTGCGTTTTTATTTTTATGGCTTTTTTTGCGCTGTTCTGTTCATGTAGCACAAATAAGCATTGCACTTGGTACCATGCTTTACCTCATTTCAAGGAAAAAATGCTTAACAGAGAGGAAAAATGTGGTTTGGCCTTGCTGCTGTTCTGATTTAATGAATTTGAAAAAGATAATTATAATGCCTGCAATGTGTCATTTACTTGCACAACTTAAATAGGTCATTTGTAACGTCTGTGGCATTTTTACTGTATGTGGAAAAATACAACAAAGATGTGTAACAACTCTTGATTGTATTTTAAAAGCTATTGTTTTTCTACTACATCGTTTTACTGTTATGTGAAGTAATTAAAATTAGAATGACCTCTGACACTCCAGTAATTATCTCTGAACAAACCGACGTATTATGCGTCTAAAGTAGTTTTTGCGAGAAGACAGCCCCTAGTAATTTGGTCAACCTCAACTAAATCTCTGCTCAGTCTGAATATTGAGTGCCCAGTAGCGACTCCTGAAGTGTTTGTTCAGCTTGATGCTGCTAAAGTCCGTACAGAAAAAAAGCCTACTATTTTTAAGTCTCCTTACACAATAGTATGTTGTGACCGCAGAGTACGGAACTCGGACAAGAACCGAGTTGCGTGCTGGGGAGGAATATAGTGGTGGCCCAGGGACGAGGTGCCAGATCCTCAGCTAGTGCAAGTTGATGTGGTGTCATTTTAATGAATGGAACTGCATTCTTTTACATACCTGAAGATCTTGTGCTTATATGTATGTTGAAGAGTTTGGGGTTTCCTCCCTGTAAGCCAATACAGAACCATAAACTGGAAAATGTGGGTTTTTATGTTGCTGCATATGACATAACTATGCTACGTGCATTTATCTGTATAGAAAGTGAAATCTCTGTGTCCCAGTCACAGCAGCACACGTAATCCGAAAATGACAAACAGCATCGTGGTCTGCTGTGATGTGACTCTTGCCTCTGTCTGACAGTATTCTGGGTTTGTATGTTTTGGGTGGGGTTCCCTACAAAAACAGTCTCATGGAAATCTCTGTATTTATTACACGAGTGAAGCGAGAAGGATTTTGATTTTTGGTACTTGATTACTGACGTTGATCCTTTTCCAATTGCTCTAATTTTCAAGAAGTTAATTTCTTTACTTTCGTATTAGGTTTAAAACTTAAAACACTACCGTTCATGACCGTGAAATGTAATCTAAATATCAGCTGTAACTCAATCTGAATTATGTTAGCAAATATCTAGAGGTCATTGTAGTATACTCCACTAGCAGTTAAAATTAACTTCTGTCAAAGCTAACTACATTTCTTAAAAATAAATTTTATCCAATAAAGTCCTTGGGTTTTTTCCCTCTTTTATTTGAATGGCAACCACAGACTACTTTAATTGCTTTGTAGATGCACTCAGAATTTACTGCAGCAGCAAGTTGGAGAGAAAAATGTTTGTGAACAAGAATTGGAAATTGCAGGCATTTTTATTGTAAATAGTTTGACTGAAAAGATGGTTAAAATCAAGTAGAATGAATAACAAATATAATTTGATGGACAATAAAATATTTACCATCACATGCTGCAGCTGTCTTCAAGGGACATAAAATGTAATTCATTCATACTGTAATCATGCTGCAGAAGTTTGCAATCTGCACCTTATGGATCACAATTACCTTTAATAGTTTTTTGTAATAATTGTAGCTGAGTATATCTCCAATAAAGTTATGGTCTGTTCACCTTGTATTGTCTTTTTGCTTTTGGTTTTTATTCCTCCTAATCTTCCCATACATCTTCTAGAGTTTACAAAAAATTAGTTTTCAGTCTCCGTCTGAATAAAAAAATTGTGAAAGCATTATTTCTTGACCTTGTTTAAAGACAAGTCTGCTTGTCTCCTTCCTCTGATGAATGAACTGTCTTCGTAGCTATGTGAGGACTCTTAAGGGACACTCAGGTTAAAAATGATGGTGTACGTGCTACAATTTGATCTCTGTGTTGACCGTTATACCTGCAAAATTTCTGTTGGAGCTGGGAGGCCCCCGAGCACAAGGGTTCACTAACAGGTTTGCACAGTTCGGCACGTGTTTTTAAGAAGAACATGTTAATATTAGCCAATAGTCTCAACATTAATAACATTGATTTTTAGTTATTTTTTCCACTTGTTTTCTGTTAGTATTTCGCTTATCCTGACTACTGAAAGCGTGTCTGTAAAGCGTTCTAACTGGCACACCGATGTCATGGCTGTGTTTACGGAGACGAGGCAGAGCTGGCAGTCAAAGTTGAGAAGTCTTCCTTTTTGAGAAATTCCCAGTGCAGCAGTCACTTTCTTGGCATCTGCAATGGGCAATTTCTACAACACGTTTTGTGTTAGGTGATAGAGAAGAGCCTGCTGAACTGCCGGTAGGCATGGTGCTGCCTTTTTCTGGGACCTGGAGGAGAGCCGAATCACCCAACTCTTTCAGCTGACTCTGTTCCTTGTCTCAGCTGTAATGAACCAAGCAATTCTCAGCTGAGAATCCCAAAGAACCTTGTGGATCTTCTGTGGCTTTCCAGCTCTTTTTCCCCCCGCCTCTAGGTTCCACCCTGACACTGATGGCATTGGCATGTAAGGCCCTTCCAGCTCCAGTGTGTAGGCTAGTAAGCTGTAGCAGGGGATGACAACAGCCCCCACCCCCCAAAGTTCTAGCAAGTGGGTCAAATTAGAAGACTTTCTTTCCCCAAATTTTCAACAGGAAAATAGGCCTGAAAATAACAATTAAAAAAAAAAAAAAGTTGAAGTTGCCATTATCTCCCAGTTCACTGTGGAGGAATGAGATGAGGGGTGGCCATCTAAACGTGAGTCTCGAAGGGAGTGCTCCGTCCCTTGCTGGGTAGTGATGTGAAGCATCCAGAGTTCTCCAGAAAGTCCAAGTGTAAAATCAACCAAGGTTCTGCTTCAAAGGCAGGTGACTGCATTTTTTGCCAGTATGGGGGCATCACCTGCTTGCTGTAGATTTTTGAGTACAGCTTATTAGCAATGGTGTTGAAACTGCCTAATGTAAAATAAAGATCCTTTTAGTTATTTAAATATCAGCTGCTCAGAATGCAGCAACAACTGGGTTCTTCCTGCTCCCTGCAGAAACATCAGGCTTTACTTAAAAAGAGGAATAATTCTTCGGTGAAGCTATGACATCAAGACACAAATTTTCAGGATAGTTACCACTTGTCATCCTGACAAACCTCGGTGGCCACTCCCTAGGAACTGGAAAGAGAATGCCTCTATGTCTGCCTGAAAAAGTTCACAGGTGATGGTTTCTCATCTTCTTATAAGAATAAATGTGTTTAATAATTGTGTCAATAGAGCTAAGATATGTGTTTGGTCAGCTGCTATTCTTCTTAAGTAAAGCCATCCAGAAAAAGGAATTTGAGTGAAAATTGAGGTAAGTTTTTGAACGTGCTTGCCCTGAAAAGAGCTAGTAACAAAGCTAATCATAACTCCCGGTCCAGAGACACAGAAGGGCAGATTTGGTGCTTGACTGGGCTTCCCTTAGCGCTTCTGCTGGAGTCCAGGTGTGGGATCTGTTCCTCAGGTGGAATCTCCATGTCAGTGGACACAGGCAGCACTGACGTGTAAGTGACTTTCATTTTGGTGAGTAAAATCACCAAGGACCTTCCATATGTTATGAAAACAATATCATTTACTTCGCAGCTTAACCATCTCCACTTACCTGGCTTATACTCTTTTTTTTCGGTTTTGTTTTTAACATTACTTTTTATATATATTTTATGGGAAGCCTCATGCTAACTCTTAAATTGAAGTAATTTTCTGCTGTTAACTTGCAAATTTCCTGTAGTTCTGGGTTCCTGTCCAGCTCCCACTGAAGTCACTGGGAAGACATCCACTTGGGCTCTGTAATTTGCGTGCATTTGAACTTAACACAGAAGTCCTTCAGATATAATAAGCGTAAATTCCAGACATCAAATAAAAGTTGAGAAATTCAGCAATACGCAAAGGCAGCCTCTTCTGTTTTGCTTATTTTTCAGGCTTTTAAGTAAAAAGGGTGGCATGTTAGCCGGCTACCTGCTTTTGAGATAGCCCACCTATTGTGCTGAAGATCCAACTGCTGTTTTCTTTTGCCAGGTGGGCAAGATTTAGAGGGGAGGAACGAGGGCTATCTGCCTCAAAACTGTTGGTAACATCTAGGGTGCTTCAGCTAACTTTGGGCGTGCGCTCTGCAGGCATCTGGGCTAACTCCCACCCCTTTCTTCTGCTGCCGGTGGAGCCGCGGGAGCAGCCGCAGGGCACCATCGGGTTTTCCTGCCCTTGGATCACCCTTTGAAGGTGAGGTGGGCTGAATGAGAAGAGAGAGGTCCCTTCCTCCCCACCCGGGGCTGGCGCTCAGCCCATGAGATGGTTCCCACAGTGTAGCTTGGAGCTGGGAATGTTTGTTCTGGGAAAGTGATGAGGCAAGGGGAAGAGATTGCATCTAGCTGGAGCATGGCCAGGGAGTCACTAGTTACTCCAGCGTCACGCTCATCTCTGGCCAAGGTGAGGGTGATCCCCTGTTCTTTACTGCCGCTTGGCCTGAACCAGGGAGTGAGTATGAACTGTTGCAGCTTTTTCAGCATTTGTAATAAAATAATGCCAAGTTTGCAGACTTCGCTCACCTGACCCTGTAGCACCGAGCTGCAGGAGGGGACTGCGGGATCACCCGTCCAGTCCATAACTATATATTCCTTTAAAAACATTTTTCACAGAAGTACTTGAGTGGCGCTTTGGTATCAATTTTAGGGTAAGGCTTTTAACTTCGTTTTATAAATGAGAATCCAAGTAACGTAGAGGAGCAGCGCTGTGGTTGTACGAGTTGCCTATTTCACAGCTACCAGCATTAGCACAAGCGTCTGAACACAGATATCGCTAAGCACAGACATCTGCTTCCATGTTCTTCTCCCGCAGCCGTCTACGCCAGCCCTCTTGCTTTCATGTGTTCACCCTGCAGTCACCTGAATTTAGGCAAGACCCTGGTGTCAGAACAAAACCCTCCCTGCGCTCACTCGCGCCTCAGGATCTTGATAGCTACGACCTGCCCTATTCTCACACATCTATAGCAATTAACAGTATTTTGCAGCACCAATTTTAAGTTCAGAAATTATTGCTTTCGGGGTGATTCAGGCTGGAATAGCAGGGCATTGTGTTCCTGCCAGCAGCACTCATCACCTTCCTCCCAGCTTTACACGGTACGTGTGCTCCAGGCAAAAGAGAGATCTCATTATACAAACAAGCATGGCACAGGCAGCCGTACTCCCTGGCTGGCCAACTGGCTGCTGTGCGGGGCCCTGCCAGCAAAAAAAACTCGCTTAAAACAAGGGTAAAAGTTCCCAGGACTCTGCCTCAACAGCGGCGTTGAAGTTGCTGGTGGTAGAGATGGGATGGGGTCTGTGGAAGACGGAGTAACCCTTTTTTCCTGGACCAAATGCCTTTGTTGGGCTTTCACAAGTAGCTCTTTCTGTAGAATCCATCGGCTCGAGGGGTTCCTGCACCGAGCACCGCGCGCTGCCTGCCGTGGCGGGGCTGGATTCCCAAAGAGCACCGGTGTCCCCAGCAGGTCCAGGCAAGGCAGAGGAGAAGGACAGTTCAGCCCTTCCTGACCCACCTTGCAGAGCTGAATCACGCACACATCCCTGTGCGTGTGCCTTGCAAGCGTGCTCCTTATTTTACTTAACGTTTGGTTGCAAGCCACTAAATCAGTGTGAAATAACCATACGGCAACCTCTGTGGAAGATCTCTCGTAAAGTAATGTTGGTTTATTGGCAGTTTAGCGAAAGTGAAAGGTTACTTAATGCAGCAGCTAAATAAATCGCAACAGAGCCTATGGCACAGAGGCTGCAGGAACCAGACTGAAAATGAGTATATAATCTATGCTGGATACACAGCAGCTGCTTTTTGTATAGGAGATGGTGTGTTGACGTGCGTCCGAAAATCCCAGAAACTGCCGTGACTGAGGCAGGGAGTGATGGGGGACCTGCGTAAACACCTGAGTCATATCAGCAAAGAGAGAAAGCTGTAGGCTGGAAATATTTCGGAAGAAATGCCAAGATTCAGAGACAGCTCAGATACAGAGAGGGAAGGGAACAGACCTGGGCAACTCTGCTCTCAAATCAGCTCCCCAGAAAGGGGAGAGCGTCGTGAGGAGGGCTGGGCAACGTGGAAATGGGCAAAGCCAAATGTCGCTTATTCCAGCATTGGGTTTTAAGGTGACAGCAGGACACGTGTGAGAGACTCAGAAGAAGAGACCAACTGAAGCAGAGCCTTACAAGAATCGGAGGTTGAGCTTGGCCACCAGGTACTGCAGAAGTCACTTAAGCGGTTTTTGCCACTTCCGATAAACTTCAAGCCTCAGGTACCCCTGAACTTAGTCCTCTGAGGTCCAAAACAAGTCCGTGCAGTCCAGGGGCCATCTTACCTTCTCCTGCAATGGTTTAGAGCTTGTGACTCTTTGCATGTCACCGCTGCGAGGACTCCATGTCTTAATGGCTATAGCAAAAGCTCAGCCTTGTATCCAAAGCAGGTTTGTGGTGAGAAGAGCCGTGGTCTGTCCGCTGTGCCAACAGCGAGGTACAGTTTCTGTGGCAGCCGCGCCACAGACAGCAGCCACAGCAGGGTCATGTTTGATAGGTGGGAAACTGGTTTGTTGTTAGAGATAAGACTGTCGTCGTGGCCTTCTGGCACTACTCAGCTTAAAATCCCCTGCCGTTCTTCACCTCGTCGTGATTGCTCACATTTGCTCATCCCCCTACACTGGCAGAGTCTTCTGGTTTTTCTGAACAAGTGTCTCTGCCCTGAGCCTTCACCAAGATAACGTGTCTCAAACCAGAGAGAAGCAATTGCAGCTCAGGGTTTCAGTTGGCTGGTTGAAGGCCAACAGGCAGGAGTAAGCCCATCGGTGGTGATTTTCAGGGGATGGTTTTAAGCTTTTGACTGATTTTCTTGTAAAGCTAAATCTAGCCTGATGTTCAGAAGTTGATTCCTCACTGTGATAAAAGTGGTTCTGAGAAGGTCCTGAGTGAGACCAGGGTGGAGAGATTTGGGGCTGACGTGAAGCCACAGGAGACTGGCAATTATGGCAAATATGAAGAAGTGGATGAAGCTGCAATTGCAGTCAACTGAGGAACACAAACATTTTTCAGCGGTGTAGGTTAACAGTAGTC
The DNA here is from genome assembly GCA_008921705.1 of Burhinus oedicnemus. Taxonomy (NCBI): domain Eukaryota; kingdom Metazoa; phylum Chordata; class Aves; order Charadriiformes; family Burhinidae; genus Burhinus; species Burhinus oedicnemus. The sequence continues at coordinate 2,398,838 of VFFE01007008.1, forward strand.
TTTGATGGCCAAGTTCTAACTGGGTCAATGGCCTAGCCATAAATCCATGCATCTGCCTGTTTTTTCTCTAATGTTGCAATATTTTTGGAAAATTTCACCCAGTTGCCCACCACAGAGGTCTCTGGTCGGTGCGCTCCCATTGTCCCGTGGTTTTCTGGAAGCACAGCTGGGGTTACCTTTGGGAATCTGAGCAACGCAGCTTGAGGATACCAGAGATGGAGCCTTCCAGCCTTCGGCTCAATGCACCACGGGGAGGCTCATCCCGTTCCCTGACCTGAGGGTTGGAGCTAAAGGCGGCAGCTTGGCCCTACCGTCAGGACTGCTCACTGGTGACAGTCACCCCAAGGACACCTCGAATCAGCCCACGTCCTGCCATGGCTGCCTACGCGCCTCCCTCACCTGCAACTGGGGTTATGCCTTTTAGATTGTGCTCCTGAGACTTCGGTGTAACTTTCTCCCCTCCCGGTCCCCAGCCATGTCTCCCGACTGTCAGTGTTTATAACCGCTGTGCACGATTTCCCTCCTCCCCTCACCCCCGCTCCACCCCAGAGGCAGCTGTATTTCCACAGCGAATGAAGCAATTCCTGTACGTAGGATTTTAAAGTGCTTCGGGACCCTTTGGGAGAGAAGGTGCTATTGTACGAGTACAAGATATTATTAAAACAGGAATCTGCGTAATGGGTGATAAATTTTGATACTGTATGTTTAATATAATATGACGGTTGTAAATCCAGTGAATTACCATAGGTATTTGCTGTGCAGTGTGTTTATGAATTGTTTGGGCAGGTGTTTTTCAAGTCCCAGTTTTTCACACGGAACGTGAATTATAGGACAGTTTAATAATACTCCTTCCTAGACTCCACTATGCCACAATTAGCTGCAGAAATGTTATCGCTTGATGGCTGATTAAGTTCGTGTATAAGAAGGTAAATGAAAAAAGCAGCGCAGCGAAAAGAGATCTGCAGAAGTAAACTTTGAGATCTGTCTTTGATCTCTTACAAGCAAATATCTTTTAAAGCTGCAGAAATCAATAGTTTCGGTATTGTCCAACCGTATTTTACATGTGCTTCCATACAGGCTAGAAGCAGTTTATTTTGATTGCAATAATGAAATAGTTCTCTAAAAGTTTATATTCAATAGTTATGCTATTAATATTTATTGATGTGAAGGCTATCTGTACTGCACATGTTATTTGAATCAAACCTTGCTGGATAGTTTTTAAATCAGATCCAAAATAATGTAATTTCAGGATTACATAGGGTCAGAATTTCTTATTTTTACTTTTTACTGACTTCCACATAAAAAAGACTTATAAGAGCTTGAAAAAATGTTTCCTTTCTCTGAAGAAGACAGAAGTTCTCTATTTCACTCTTCCATCTGCTTTTGCACTACGAGCTGAATCTCAGCCTGAGCTGACGTTACACCAAGCAGCGCAGCAGTAAACTACCTAGAGGTAGGGCTGGGTAGAGGTTTTAAAACGTAGCGACCAAAGAACATATCTTCTCCATCTCGACGGGATTTTGTGAGTGTAAATTGGGCTGTCGTTAGTTTTATTAAAGCCTACCGCCGGCGGTCTTTGGGGTGTGGAGCCCTTTGCTTTTCACGTAGGTGTTTGTAGCTCCGTGGGGTTTGCCGTGCTTTATGCACCTCCATAGTCATTGGTGGCATCTTCCAGATGAGCGATGCTCAGGGCTGGACTTTGGAGGTGCTGCTCTCCCACCGCTCCAGCTGATGTCCAGGGTGGCTGGAGGTGCTGGGCATCACCACCCGCCTCTCCAAGCCCCGTCCTATCGCGGCTCATGCCTGCCGGAGCGCCCGGGAGCTCAGCACCGCCGGATCAGGCCCACGGTTGAGCGTAGCTGGATCTCACTGGCGCGGCGTTAGAAGCTGGTAGCTGGGATGGAGGTTTACTTAAACGTTTTGTTTCCACTTGACTGGTGTAAGGAAGGCGTTTGCAGCCTGCCCCCCTCCCCGCGCCGTGCCTTGTCTATGTGTAAAAGCTGCCCTTGGCCCCAGATGATATGTTTGCATTTCATAATTAATGCTGAACTCGACTTGAGGCAGATACCAAAGGACGATTTTTTAAACAGATGTTGCAGGTCACTTGTAAGTTATTTGTCAAATAAGTTTCAGAGCGCAAGCCGCTGCTTTTGCCATTGTAACCAAAGGCGTATGCTGTTCAGCAGCAGTAATTACAAAGCCAGGGCAAGGCAGGGAAAATTCATCTTATTTAAAAGTGTTTTAGTGTCACCAAACAGCTTGCTATGCCATTAGGCAAGTTTTGCTAGACACGTTCGAGTTGAGGGTTTTAATTTGTTTGAAGTATTCTCTGAAACAGAATTATGTTGGAGTTTACATAAAATGAGAGAATGACATGAAAAGTTTTAACTTAAGCAGCAAAATATAAAGGCTAATCTTATTTAAAAGTAATATGTGTGTCTTGATTGAGTGCCCAGATACACTCAACTGGGACATTTTAGTGGAATCGGTTCTAAGCTGTTACACTGAGTTATACAGAGTAGGTTTTCCTGAGCTCACATTGCCAGACCTGAAATACTCTTGTGGCTGCATTTAATAAAGAAACGAAAGTCTTGGGTAAGGGGATATGATTTTTTATGACAGAAGGAATGCAAATAACTTTTAGTCTCATTGCCTAGACCGGGTTTGGTCTGATTTGATGGAGTTTAATAATGACTTATAACCTGTGCTGACAATGTGCAGACCCGCACAACGTCATTTAACTCATTTATTCTGCTTGCTGTAAAAACAAAGAGATGGCAAATAAATATATGGAAAGTTCATTGTTTGTCAGAGGGCCCAAGCCAAAAGTTTTCAGTGACCTTTTAAAATATGGTCCCAGGCTAGTACTAAAATGTCTGTCACTCAGCGCACACACTTGCACAATTTGGCCTTTTAACCCGTGCATCTTGTTTTTCTCTCTTTCAACTGGTTGTATGAATTTCAAATCAGCTGCAGCTATTTAAGTTTTTGCATCGGAGGATTACTGTAAATTGCAGTCTGACAATTACAATGTACAGCGCACAGGAGAGTTATTAATGGATAGGCCTACTGATGGCCTTTCAGCGCTGACGAGGGCCTGGTGTTCCTCACCCGTAATTAGATCCAGTGGTCGGGGTCTGCGCGGATGAGGCAGGGGAGGGGGTCGGCCGAGGAGCGCCGCTTTATCAGAGGAAGATATCAATTGATCAGAGATAGTTACTATCGGCAACGTCTAAATCTCTAATTCACCTTCTTCTTAATGACTTGTATTGGCTTAAGAAGCTAAGTTATTTGACAGCACGGAGCTCGGCTGACAAAGCCGCGCAGGTGGTTTTAATAGAGGATTTCTGGTGCTTGAGATTTCACTAAAGACGGAGCAACAGTTCAACAGACACAACAGAGGCCAGTAAAAACCCTGGTCTGCTGCTCTGCTCGCCGAGGATACCAGCGGGGCTCGGGCTGCAGCGAACCACCGCTCCCATTTACCCGGCACTTTTTTCCTTTGCGAGCCCCGCGCAAGGGTTTTCTCTGAGGTTTCAGTATTTATTTTAAGGAATGAATCTTACGTGGGCATAAATTATATTTGACAAATGAAAACCCTTCTGGGGGGGGATTTTTTTTTTTTTTTTACTGCCCTACGAAAAACATTTTCCAGAGCATAATATTCCTGAAAAATTAAATATGCTTTTTAGGACAAAGAGACAGTCCAATGCTCAGGAAGAACCAGTAAGCTTTGTAAAAGTTGAAGACGATGGTCATTTGCCATTGATAAACCCAGAAAATAAACTGACTGCAAGCCAAGTGCTTTGATTAGACGTGGCATCAAGACCCAAAATCTCAGCTTTTTAATGAAGTAACTCAAGCAGCAACAGTTTCATGCGTGTAAATCCAGGAAGAGATGGGCACCTAACTCCCCGAGGTGCTTCTGATCCAGCCTTGATCCTTTCTAGAAGGATTACAACCACCTGCTGGGAGGTTTTCCATGCAGTAAAGTTTGTAGCCAATCTGACGTTCACAGGATGTCCCAGAGGTTTTTCATTATTATTATTATTATTCTTCAGATTATGTATACCCGTGGCGAATATAGGTTTGGGTCTGTTCAGGGTTTTTTGGGGGTAAACATTTGTTTAAAGTCTTGTTCCAATCTCTTAACACGTATTGAAGTAAAATCTAATTGAGTAGATCACTGGCATAGGTGGAACTTTCTGTTGTTGTTCTTGAGGGAGAGCTCAACAGAAAAGCAGGTCTGTGAGACTTTGCGTTATAGCCTTGAGTGGAAACATATTTATCAGTACAAAGTGTGCTTTTTTAAGTCATTCTGGAACTAGCAAAGCTGATGGATATGTCTTCTGGTTTCACTACCAAGTTCGTGACCTCACTCCCAATACCACTTCTGGGTTCACGTCATGGTTTCTACTGGTGAGCACTAATTTGCCATTTGTACTCCCACCGGACTCTCAGCCCATCTCGGTAAGCTATGGCTTTGCAGCTCCTAGGTCAGGGACCACTGGCCTGAAGGGTTAAGAACAAGTACACTGTGCACCTGTAGCGTGCTGTTATCTCAAGATCTCAAAAGTGCCTTCGAAACTTGCTAATTATGATTTATAAAGCTCTGAGTGTAATCCCTGTCAGAGGAGAAAACAAACACAGAGGGAAATAAGTAACTCTCCCAAAAGCAATAAATTGTTAAATTAAGTAAATTAAGTGATTTGCCCAGCCAGGGACATAGACTGAGCTAGAGCACGGATTGAAATCCTGATCCCTTGATGCTGATGGTGAGAGTCCCATTGGCTTCAGTCTTGTCAGGAGCTCACAGACACGTTTTTTGCTTTACATGAGGAGAGCATCCAGGAGCCCAAGTCACGGATGATTTACCATGTAATTATAAGCATTCCTCATCAAAATGAGAGCTGTGATTTTGGAGCTGACTGAGCTAGCTAGCTGGGGTGTCACTGTCAACCTGAATTTAACGTGGATGTACCAGCAGAAAGCCAACTGGAGAATGGTGCTGAGGTGGAGGGCTGCCTCTCTGTACTGTGAAGCAAAGCAAAAGCATGGTGATCATCTTCAACCCCAAATGTACCTGTTCTGCCATGGACAATGAGAGATGTCCAACAAGTCCTTTTTGGAACAGGTGTGTAGGTCAGCTGTTTGTTATAATACATGTTTTTATTTTATAGTTGCATGTGCTTATGCCCTTAGACTTCTGCTTTTTGTGTTTAAGTTCTGCTGTGCAGGGAAGGTTTCTCCAGTCATGTTTGTAGAGTAACCTGCACAGTGAAAAGCTATTACTGACATCTTTGGATGCTGCTGTTTATTCACAAATAAATAGCAATGGTGGGCACAATAAGCAGCGTGGCTCTGTACCACAGAAAGGTGTTTTCCTCCTATTCCAGGTCTTGAGTGAGCTGCCAGGTATCGGTGTCGGGGTGGGCCTGAGTCTCCGCCACACTGTCTGCAACTATGTGCCAGAAAGGCAAGAGTTAAACTTCTCACTGAGGAAGACTTTGGCACCAAGAATCAAGCACAATCCTTTCTCTTGCTGTAAGTCTGTCTTTTTTATTATTTAATTTTCTTTTAAGTATGGGTTGGAATGTTTCAATTACTTTATTTTACGTTACCTTTGTTTAAGGACTTGCCGAAAGAATCGTTTTGGATGCAAAGAGCAAACCTTGATCACTCAGCCCTTGAAGGTGACAGTTTTGGCACCTTTGGAGGGTTCAAAGCAGGGGGGCCACATTCTTTGCTCTTGTAAAAAGGGGAACTTCTGCTGGCTCAGTCGAACTCTGTTCATTTACACAGAGAAGATAGGGCCCAATGGTTTGCTCTATAATGGTTTCCATAAGAAACATCTCTGCTCAGTCCCTGTAATAGTCTGCGTGGTGTGAATAATTGCCAAGCTGTTAGCAATTTGGAGCAAGCCTGTTAGCACCATGATCTGATCAGCTGAGTTTCGCAGAGACACGTCGCTGAGCCCTTCTGTCGCTCACGGCCGCATTGCTCTTGCAGGTCATGTCTTCCTACGGGGCAGCGTAACACAGGAGCTGCTGGCGTTAGGTAACTCTTCCCCCTTTTGCTGGCCAGTGATGGATGTGCCCCATCATGTAATATTTCAATTCAAACATGCTTATTCAGTTCGATGACTTCGAAGGTAGTTGGTTTTCTGCTTAATGCCCATTAGCTAATGACATTGGGGTAAGATAGTCAACAGAAGGTACATGGTAGGTGACCTTATTCTACCAGTGTGCCTGTGAACCAAGACCAAAATATGATTTTTTGTGCACTGGAATGTGTATCTATACCTCATCCTTCTTCCCCAAGTGAAAAAGTTGACTAATTCAATCTTTAGCGTAGATATATATCTATCTGTATATACACACACTTTATATGTGTATATGACTTGCTCATATATGACTTTGTTATGGTTTGAGAAACACACGACAATTTATTGTCATTTAGACAATTATTCTATCACCCGATGACCCCTCCCCACCCAGGAAGGGGGAATCAGGAAGAAAACCAGGAAACCCAGGGGTTGAAATATAAACAGATTTAATAGAACAAGACTAAATAATTAACAGTAATAACACTAAAGAACCAATATTGATCCCGATACCAATGTAAAAATGTACAAGGAATATACTCAGCCAACTATATCCATAGGAAGCTGTGCACTCCCAGCAGGGGACAGTAAATGTCGGACACCGCGAGCGCTACGGCTTCGGGAGGAAGGGAAGGGCTCAGGGGTCCAGCAGTGGGGCAAGAAGTTCTCTGGATTGCCATAATCAAGGGAGAGCCCTCCTCCTCAGCAAACTTTCTAATTTGTATTGAATGTGCCATTGATGGTATGAAATAACCCTGTTGGCCAGCTTGGGTCAAGTGCCCGGGTCTGGCTCCTCCTCATCCCCGCACCTGGTGAGCTCAAAAACACTGAGACCTTGAAACCCACACACCATAGCTGGCTATAAAGTAAATATTTTCACAAATTCAGACACTAGAGTCTTCTAACAGTACAATTTTCTCAAGCATTAGAAAAGAAATTAGTCCTGTGTCACTCAAACCAGGACAGACTTCCATGTCAAGCCATCTGATGACAAAGCAAAGAAAACAACCAGCTCCACAGCTTCTGACGAGAAGCACTGCTGCAAAAAGCATTATAATGAATAACTGACTTCTGCCTTAGTGGTGCCTTCATCTTTTTATTCCTTTTTAAAACAAAGTCTGTTTTGACTGCTTCACTATACTGTTAACAGACAGATACACTCAAAATGTTGGCAGTTATTTTCAAGGCTGGATTAATATCGGTTTGTTATTTTACCAGCATATCCAAAGGCAAATACTCCTACTGGACTCCACCCTTCAGCTGTGAAGCAGGTTGTAAATCAGTCCCTTTTTTGTTGTTTTTAAAGTAGTTTAGGGGCTTTAAAATGGTATTTAACATTATTACAGTCTGCTCGAATATTGTACAATTTCTAACTATTTCTTCTTTTTTATAGCCACTTTTTTGCCACTCAGAAGCTTCTAAAGAAAACAATGCAGTCACTACTAATGCCAAGGTGTAGCAGAAGTGCTTATAATGTTCTTAATGACTGTTCTCCCCAAGTATTTAGGTGTCATAATTTTTAGCTTGCTAAAAAACCCCAACATTTGCAGAGGGAGAGAACGAAGGCCGGGTTTTCAGATATGTCCCTTTGTCTCTGAGGCTGGAACGGGTAAATTTGTCCTTGCTTCTTTGCCTAGGAAAGCTCCAGTAGGTGCACAGCCAGCTGCCCTTGTCCTCGTGCTGCCCTCCTTGATGTAGCACTAAGACGATGGAAAAAAAATTTCTGCATCTGGAAATACAGAAGAAAATGGCTACTGGGTCAGGAGCCAGCAGTTCTGATGCTAGCACATGTTCAGCCACATCTATCAAGCACTCCGTGACCTGCGAAAATTATATCCTAAAACAACCCTGCTCATTTGTTCCTGTTTTGGAATTGTGATCTCTAGGTTTATTCTCATTCCTGAAAGTCAGAGCAACATCATCTGAATGCTGGAGAGACTGTTGTCTGAGCTGAGCTCCTTAGGTTCTTGACTGATTCTAAAAATAGGACCCTCCTATCCATTAAGATAAGACTGAAACACGGTGATATTAAGCATGGCTAACAGCTTTGGTGTTCCGGTCTGCAAAAAAATGTCCATCCTGTCTAGCAGTGACATTGTGTCTGTCTGGTCTCTCAGACCTGGGTGAGAGGCTCCAGTCTATAAACTGCCACCTCCCACCATGTCCTAGCAGCTACTGTCCCCAGGGGGGAGGGACCCAGTGAAGACACGACATTTCAGAGCTCTTGTGACAAAGCTTGCGTGCCCTGGAAGACCAATCTGCTTCTACCTCACCTTGTCCTCTTCTGATTTCATGGCCCTCAACCCTCCTGTGCTGTTTGTTTTCATTTTCATTGCAAGGCTCCCGTTATCTGGACTCCTGCTGGACCTCACCTTCCCCTTCACGTCCTGCCCCCGCGCCGGGAAGTGTGACGGGAGGACGGCAGCGAGTGCTGGGGAGCGCTCAGCCTCACCTATGGACTGGCATCTGTGTGCAACGTGCTGTGCAAACCTGTGGCTGCTGGCTGTGTCGGGAGCATGTTTCGAGCTTCTCAAGTGTAAAGAGCAAAAGGTGAAAAAGATGATTATTTTTCAGTCCCTGTGAGCTAACCACTGTGTAGATTGACATCCAACCTTGCTTTCCTGCCTTCCCAGTGCTGTGTTCCTGCCTCTTCCCCAGCACCAGCAGTGGTGTTTGCAGGCTGCACACTGAGCTGGGCAAGGGAACTCTCCCCATCACAGCGTGTCTTTGGGTATTTTTCTGTTGCATGGTTAGCTTTCAGTTGGATCAGGTCCCTCGTCTGACCTACTGCATAACTTCAGGATCACCGGCATCAACACGAGGGAGAAGGCAGGGCTGCTGACAGCCAGGGAAGCACGGGCTGACACCAGTCTCTGCTTCCCCTGGTTGCGAGCCACTGGGAGACCACTGGCCATGTGCTCCCAACCCATGTCTCCCCTCACACCAACCATGGGAACATCACCACGACCAGTTCCTGACCTGGTGCTCAGGTTACTCAAGGACCGGACGCATCTGTGTGTGGCCGCGCGGTCCCAGCACAAAGAAAGCGTTGGAAATGGATGACGGTGGGCGGGAGAGGCAGAGTCGGGCCACCGCTCCTGGGAGCAGTCTGTGGCTGGATCAGACTAGGTGTGGTGTGAAACTGAGCCCGCGCAGAGGCACGGATCAAAGCCCCATCTCAGCGTGTTCATGTCAGACACAGCAAGCCTTTAGCAATTTACCTCGGTGGTGAGATAGAAGTTTACTTAATACTTCTGGCAGATATCAGTCTGTGTGCCGTGGCTCGCTCCCGCTCACCTCCTTCCCCATCCCCTACGCGAGCACACACACGTGCGCGCGCACACACACACACACGCATGCACACACAATGGCTTCTTTGTTGGCGTGGAAAAATGCTCCACAGGGAGCTGCACATCCCAGAACGCAGCTCTGTTTGCGTCTCAAGTCATGATGGATCACTGTGGGGAACCTTAAATCTCTGCAGCTCTCAGATCTCTATCAAAAATGGGGGCAGCTGGAGTATGCTCCATTTAACACAAACTACACGCATAGCTGGATTCCTTACCACCTTGTCAATGCCACCCCCAACTGCCAAGGTCTGAGAGCCCCTGAGTCTACTGAAACCAAAGGGAGGCGAGGATTTTCTTTGACTTGGATGCAGGTTTTTTAAAGGGAACTTGGGAAATAATTAACACATAATTAACCTGTGGAACTTTCTGCCAGGAAGTATTACTGAGGCCAACCGCTCTGCAGGGTTAGGAATTTATATGAATAGTAAGAGGTCCAAAGTGGAAAAGGTATCAGCCTTCAAAGTAAGGAGGACATCATTAACCAAAATGAGTTAAGGAGATGGATTTCTTATGGATAAATTATTTCCTAGTGGTCTATTATGGGATGTCTTGCGCCTTCCTGTGAAGCCTCTGGGAATAACTACTGATGAAGACAGTAGAGCACTGGTCTGATCCACTCTGGCAAACATGTTTCCTATTAAATATTCAGTATTGCAGATGTTGTGCTCTAGAGCTAATGGAGCTGCACTCACCCTGGTTCCTACTGTGCTCCGAGAAATAATTGCTTGTTCAACTGATTTAAAAAATATATCTTATTTGATCCCAGATCTGTCACTCTTGTAGATTGCCATTATTTGCATGATTCATTGTCATTTCATCTCACTGGCAAGTTGCTCGTTAGAAATGAAAAAATACATATGGAGGAAGCCAGTCTGTTTAGGGAGTCAACTACATAAGGGTGTAAAAAAAACTGTCAGAACAGGTCAGACTGAAAGGCCACCCAGCCCGAGATGCACCTTTGCAGTGGTCTATAGGTGTCTGAGGAAAGAATATAAGCAATGGAGTAAATGTAGAGTAATCCTTCCTGGATCCATCCGATTGTGGCACTTCATGGCTTGTGGACTCTTGGAGCCTGGGGCTGCATCCCCACCACAGGGCTTAATAGCCACTGAAGTTTTTAACTCCTTCTTGAACCATCTTTATATTTTGGTATCCGCCACATGCTGCGTCAGTGACATCCAAAGTTGTAGTTACACCCTGGTTAAGAAGGTGCCTCCTTTTTTGTTGCTCTGAGCCTGCTTGGCTTGCTTCCTCAGCTCCCATGGGGTGGACAAGAGTGAACAGTCATTCCCACAAGCAGTTACGGCCCCAGGAGCATCTCTCATACCTTCTGCCTCCTGCCTCCTCCCAGCTTATCACCCAGTAGATCCTGAGACATCTCAGAGCCTCTGGGTGATCCCTTACTCCCCTCTTCCACCGAAGAGCTGAAGCACCTCTTCCTGGATGGGTTCAGCAACAGACACTGGGGCTTGGCAATATTGATCTCTGTTTCGCACCCTGTCCCCAAAGCAGTAGGTTTGACTTCCTTTTCTCCTTGTCCTTGTAACAGATCTGAGCTTGCGCTATCTACTTTCTCTGTAGCATCTGTGATTTTACACATCTCTTCTGTATCTCCTTATCCTCTCCCCTCCCAATGCACTTAGCCATTTCTTTTCAATCAAAGCACCTTTTGCATTGACTGCTTCCATGTACAAAAGTTGAATACATCCTTGTCTTTTAACTGCCCTCAATGGTCTTTTCTCCACTATGTTTTTGCCTTTCCCTTGTGCAGTTCTGCCGCATCCTGCTAGAGACTGGGCACCAAAACAGCATCAGGGAGTCATGACGTGGTGGCACCGTTTATTTACACAGCAGGGCGGCGAGCGCTCCTAACTCTAAGATCATATTTGCTCTTTAGACCACTGTGAATCCCAGAGCTGATACTTTCAGGGCACAAACTGCAATGAGACCCAGTTCTCTTTCCTAAATAGTTTTTGAGCCTGCTTAAGGAGTACAGATCCAGGACTCCTTGAGACAACTCCTTGTGGGTGTTTTCTCTCCACTGGGGAAATTAAAAATTGTTCTTTTAGCTTTTTCACAAGAACGAAACTATGTCCATATTGGATCAGACCAGAAGTGCATCTCGCTCACAGCCCTGTCTCTCTGATAGCGGCTTGTGGACGCTTAGGGAAAGAACCAGGTGTTATACTGCGATATTTTCTGTGTTTATTTTCTGTATTATGCCAGTCTGTGTCTTGGAAACTTCTTGGCCAGGAGGTTGTATCTGTTCTGGTTCTCACAGTCCCTGGGGGACATTTCCTTTGTTCACTTTCACACAGATTTTTAATACCTTTTATTTCAGCCATTTATTAACCTGCAAGAGGAACTTGCCCTTATCCTTGAAGAGCTTCGGTCTGTGTAAAAGAGGGTAAGAGCCCTTCATTTCTGACTTCATGGAAACTCCAGACTAGCTCATCTGACAGCCATAATAGCCATTATCATAATTTCTTTGAAAAGTGTTCTTTCCTAATATAGGTCTCCTTGTCCATTTTTCTATCCATGTCAGAAGCCCAAGGGGACTGCGGCTCATGAAAGCCCTCCAATCTAGCTTGAAACTGGCAGCCTCAGAGTGCCTGGAGACCATGGCGAGGTGCAGGGCTCTCGATGGGTTACTCAGCCTCCTGCTGCCATGACTGCACTGCTATCAGTACCCAGCAGGCCAGATGAAAGCTAGCTCCGCTGTCTGCTCAAGTTGCAGTCACACCTCCAGGTTGCAGTGTAGACACCCCCTCGGTCTGACAGTGTTACGCTACATGAGTTCTTCCAGTTATAATAAATTTACAGTGAAATATTAAACACTGGCATATACCATTTTTTTGGCAAAAAGAAGTGAAAGCTGGAATCTGAATTTAAAACTGTAATGCAACAAGTGAACGTGCAGATTTATGGGCTTAACAAACACATACAACTTTTGAGACATGCCTAGCAGACATCATGCTTTTAAAATGTCACAGTTCATGTAGCTGTCACTTCAAACACTAAGGAAACTGGCACTCCCAAAGTGCTTGCAAGCTCTGGCTGGACAGTAACAAGACTCAGAGGCCTAAAATTAAAAACTGTCCAAGAAAAAGTACAACCTCTTAAAGACCTCATTCTAAATGTTTTATACCACACTCCAGTTTGCAAAGAAACGGTTGTCTGATCAGCTAAACAGAAATGAGATGTTTCCACCACACCTTCAGTAGAGGAAACAGAGCTGTTTGGAATGGAGCAGCTTCCACAGGGAGTGTTACGAGCTCTGCTGATTGAAGAATGTCTTCTCCTGTGAGGTTGGCTTGCCTTTCTCTGGCAGATGTCTAATCAGTGATGCCGACGTGTTTTACGCAGTGGCCCATCTGAATGTCACTGATGGATAGGATGTATTCTAGTTCTGCAGTTATCAAAAGCCTCGTTTCAGGTCACAAGTCAGATAATTTTTCTTTCTGTTACAGCATTTTAGTAATGTCAGCTTGGAAATCTCATTGCAGCCTGTTTCGGCAAATGAGGTACACTGACCTAATTGAGACCTCTAGTATAAACAGACAAAACTCCCTGGGTTTTGAGACCTGCTGCCCTTCTCCTCCTAACAGCAGCAGACAGACACCCCTATGGAAGCAGCTTTCTCCCGCTGAAATGCACCAAATCATTTGATAAATGAACCTTTTTCTTCTGGTGCTCCAGAAATTTAAAATAAATACCAGAACCCAGAATACAAGAACATGTATTGTGAATTCCAAGCAGACTTCACTCTTCGAAGAAGCATGTTTGTGTTTGAGTTTGGGAACTTAAAAATACAAATTTTCTGGTGAACTGAGACAGGAGAACCCTGGATTGAATTTATTCTCTGCTAGCAGGATGTTCTGCTGATGCACAGCATTAAATAATCGTCGATCAGATGTTTTAAATGTTATTTTCCCTATACCTGGGTGTAGTTTTACAACCAGCCACCCCCTCCTCCTCATCCCAGAGACATACTGCTTGTATTGGATTTTCCTGTCCTTTCCTTTAGACTTAGTTGTCAGCCAGATCAACTCCCTCATCCAGTTGACCTCACCCCCTCGAGTCCTGCTGTGAACACAGCGAGGGACAGGTACACGTGGCTGAGCACGAAGGAAAGACCATCTCATGTCCTTTCAGCTGCAGGCTCAATATTACCATTTTCAAACCTCTGATGCAGCTGTTGGACACTAATTAGTGCACTGACTAGCTCGTTCCACTGAATTCCTTGTTTCCCTCGATGGCTCCAGTCACGCTTCCAAGCCAAAGGTTTCTATTGGGTATGGTGGGACTTTGCACTTAGGCTTAATTAAAGCACATAACAGAAGCACAGCTAAGTCTCATCTATAAATGTGGACCCATGCTTGAAGCACATTAGGATGAACAGTTTTGTTGTAGTTTCCTCTTCTAAGAAGGGTTCCTTTTTGTGAGGCTAATGGAAATAAAACAGAAAAGAAAAGAAATACTCTTCCCTATAGGGACGAAGAAGAAAAAGAGAGAAGTCCATTAAGGACTAAAAAAAAGGCAAGAGAAGAAACAATTCCTGTGTTGCCACCAAGGGACACAGCAAAAATGAGCATTGTCTCTGACTGTTTGTCAAGTTCCTTGTCTTGTCTCCCCTTAAAGAATTGAAGACAGCAGCAAGAATTGTGATGCCATTGCACTTCTGAGGTTTACTGATCTCCATTCTTTCCTCTACCAAACTGCCAGACTCCTCAAAAAAAGCTTTTTAATTCATGAAAAGTTCAAATATTGCTAACTTGTACATCAAAAGACTGAAATAAGAGATTTTAATTAAATTCCAGACCTGTTATTGAGTTAGAGTATTGTCAGAACAGACTATTTTGTTTTGGAGACTTTTTTTTTTAACATGCAACCCAAAACTAAGTAGGGCAAGAAGAAACTTCTTCAAGAAAATGAGAAAAAGAGAAATCTCCAGTCTCTGGGTTATCAGATCCTTTTTGCTCAGAGTTTGTAACAGGCACATGATGGGATACAATGCAGTACAGTACTTTTTGAGCAATACTAGGCAAATACTTGCAAAAAAGTAGTTCTTGTTTTCACAGATAACTTTCTTCTCATTTGGGTGGGCAAGGCTCCTTGCTCATGACTGCAGGTGGAGGGTTATTGCCCAAAACACGATAGCAATTTTATCAACTGGGGACAAAATGTACACAATCTCAGCTGAACTCAAGGATTTGCCTTTCCTGAAGCAGTTACCAGGAGAGCCCATCACAGACTTTTTAACGTCCTTCCAGTATTTAGGGCCACTTTTCTCAGACTGAGTCCCACGGTTGGGTCCTTGGGAACACAGCTGCCAAAAATGTGAATTCTCCATGTATGACCACACGTCCTGCATGTCCTTCCCCTTCCAGTGCATGTGTATCGCAAGCCTCCTGCTTCCAGCCGGGCTGATTAGGTGTGTGGCTAGAGTTGACCGGCTAGTTGGGATGATTTCTTTAATTACTCCACTGGGAAGATTAAACTATTTCCCTAGCTGTGTCCAATCAGCTGGCCATGTATTTGACACCCTCTATTTATAAGGAGATGACAAGGCAAAACATTTGGTATAGGGTGTAATGGATGGATGGATTACGGAGAAATTTGGAGGCGGAGTAAGGAACATATTTAAGAGAGGTACAAATGTGTAGATTGAAATGCTTAGATTAAAAGCCTATGAAAGATTTGAGTCCTTTTATTTCTGTGCTGCCCTGGATACCAACACAAAATGGGTGGCTCATCGAGAGCGCTTTGTCTTACTGGAATATCTTCCCACAAACCAAAGGGGTCTGAGGCAAGAAGGGAGACTTGTGAGGGGCAGGAGGTCCCTCGCATGCCAGTGGCCCATGTGGTGTCATGAGCAGTTTCTGGAGGGTCTGAAGTCTTTTCTGACTGCCCCATGGGGATCTCTGGTGTCTTGGCTGCTAGGTAGGTCAAGGTAGATGTTTGCACTGGCACCTCCCAGCATTGAGTGCTGTGCTTACCTCAATCCAACCAAAAGTGTACAAAATAAGCTGCTTGTCAACAAAGCTTTTACCTTTGACTAAGGGGATTAATAAGAAAGATGCAGAGAAAGAAGGCCAAATGCCCGGTGGGGCAACACGGTGTGGGCAGGCTGTGTGGTGACAGCCTCTCCCCTGGGACGCCACATGTGTGCCTGGGCAGATCTAGCAGGGGACATGGCCCCTGTTACCCTCTGCTCGGCAATATACATTTGTCACCACAAGGCATTGCATATTTAATATCTCACAAGACTTGTATGACTTCCAAGGCCCATATGTCATGAATGAGATGAAATATTTTTCAAAGTGGAAAAAACCCCTTTAATCCCAGGGACAGCAACCCTGGATTTTTACATTGCTTCTATCATACATTTCTCCTGAGCCCAGAAGAAGCTTGTGGTTTCTCTGGTTTGTCCATTAAGTTCTTTCCTTACCCCTTTAGCGGCCTTAGTGACCCCTTAGGCTGTCTAGCAGGGCTTGGTCTTGCTTCACCAGGTGGAGAGGCTGCAGGTCCTGCTGGATGTGTGTACTGAAATTAATGCAGAAAGCTGCCCATACTGTCTTGAGTTGTACAGCTCTCCCACAACAAAAAAGTAGATTTATGGACAAGACATGCTTGTGTGGTGTATTGGTAATAGCTTTCTCCTTGTAGAAATATATGTTCAAAAAGATACAGAAATGTTGAGTTGTCAAAAAAGTGATTGAAGCAGCTACCTATTATCTTTCAGGGAAAAAAATGCTCATTTGTCACAGACCATCTTCTCTTGATGTGGTTATCCCCAATTAGGCTAAAAGTGCCAGAATTACAATATAGTGTCTGCCAATTTAGCTTTACAATGGCTTGATAATTATAGAGCAGGAAAATAGTATGTCTGGAAGGGTGTTAACTGAAGAGCAAGGGGCTGTGTAAATAAACTTGACAATGATATAGAAAGGCAAGAAAAAGACACTACTGGATAATAGCGTTATGGTGTGTGGAGTTATTTACATGCAACCAGAGCTTGTCACAAATAATGAGAATTAGAGGAAAGCCCCTGACCTTGCATGCCAGGCTCGCCATGGAACCTCTTTGCCTCAAAAATGCAAACATGGGAGTTTAATTTGCTTTCTCTGATGCACAATGCAGAAAATTGAAAACTATGGGCCTAAAATGTGGTTCACCTCCAGCTACCAGCTCTCCAGGCAAGTTCCTCTTCAGAGGCCAATCAGCTCCAGGGAAAAGTGGGAAGTGGAATATGGGGCATGGGGAAGTGGAGGTTTTTTTGTAGAAACCGTGGGGTTTGGGTGGTGGGGGAACGCCAAAGAGCTGTAAGGACACCAGTACAGGTTAGGGGTTGACCTGCTGGAAAGCAGCTCTGCAGAAAGGGACCCAGCAGTTCTGGTGGACAACAAGTTGACCATGAGCCAGCAATGTGCCCTTGTGGCCAAGAAGGCCAACGGTATCCTCGGGTGCGTTAAAAAGAGCATGGCCAGCACGTCAAGGGACATCATCCTCCCCCTCTACTCTGCCCTAGTGAGGCCACATCTGCAGTACTGTGTCCAGTTCTGGGCTCCCCAGTTCAAGAAAGACAAGGAACCTGGAGAGAGCCCAGCAGAGGGCTACAAAGATGATCAAAGGACTGGAGCATCTCTCTTGTGAGGAAAGGCTGAGAGACCTGGATCTGTTTAGCCTGGAGAAGAGAAGACTGAGAGGGGATCTCATCAATGCTTATCAATATCTAAAGGGCGAGTGTCAAGAGGATGGGGCCAGACTCTTTTCAGTGGTGCCCAGCGACAGGACAAGGGGCAATGGGCATGAACTGGAACACAGGAAATTCCATCTCAACATGAGGAAAAACTTCTTTCCTTTGAGGGTGCCAGAGCACTGGAACAGGCTGCCCAGAGAGGTGGTGGAGCTTCCTTCTCTGGAGATATTCAAACCCCACCTCGATGTGTTCCTGTGCAACCTGCTCTAGGGGAACCTCCTTTGTCAGGGGTGTTGGACTAGGCGATCTCTGAAGGTCACTTCCAACCCCCACCACTCTGTGATTCTGTGTAAGGCATCATGGTAAAAACCACAAGAGTTAGCAACACTGGATACTCGTCTGGACTTCCAAGCAAATAGTGCTTACAGAAAGATTAGACAAAACTTGTATTGATTTTTATGGATTTCACCAGAGATCTTTTTGGCTTCAGAAGGTCTTCAGCCTCTTTTATGTGTCAAAAATATTAAATTGCAGCACAAAATCCTGCATCCTTCGCCTGTTTAAACTAACAGCTTTTGTGAGCCACTTGTAGAGCTTGTCTACATGTGAGCCTGGTCTGCCCATTTTCTGAAGTAGTTTAACCTTGCTCTGAACCAACACAAGCTTTCTCTGCTATGGCCTGTCTTGACCAGAAGTTATGGTTAGTGCAGCTCTGTTAATTATTAGAAAAGTAGATTAGCATAGATACAACGCTGTACTAACATGACCCCATTGATTTTAGCCTGCTCTGAGCATGTGCGGAGTGAGCTGATGTTTGCCTGGAGAACACTGTGTAAATGTTCTTTTCCCTAAATTAAAAGGAAGGCTTGTACAGCATCCAGCAGAAGGTCCTGCTCTGTGACAAGGTCTTTTATCTGCACTGAAAAATAAACAAGGATCTTATCCGTAGCTAATAAATATCTTCAGGACTTGGCCCATAGAAATGATAAATGGGATAGGTCTGTCAGATTATGAGGTGTACATAAGATTTCTCAATTTTTTTCTAACTGTGGTTGTACGTTAATGGAGACACTATGCCAAAAACTACCCAGTATCATGATATCCAGTATATTGCATAATGCCCCACTTTGTCAGTAGGAAAAAAAATAAAACCCAAACCTAAACAAACAGTATTCCTTCTCCTCTGAATGAAGAAATGTAAATTTTTAGATGTCATGGTGACACAGAAATCTTAAAAACTGGAAGCAAGCTCACTATTCAGGATTGAAGAGCAGGAGAACAGGCAGCAGTTGCCCTGTATTTTTAACTAAATCAATCACAGGGATTATTTTTAAGTCACAGTCCTGATTTTGTGGGGCTGCACTGCTGTTCTTACACAGGGAAGGTGCATCCCACTGCCTGTTGCCCCCTCTCTGGAATCATGTTGCCTCCCTGTGGTTTTCCAGCAAATACTTTGACATGGGGAAAGTAATGTTGCACACAGTTTCACATTTTGTTTGTTTCTTTTAACGCAACCTAGCCTCTGGGAGTAAGGCAGTAACAGAGCCTGTGTCAGCAGCCAGTGGATGCCCCCTAGGTTGCCGGTGGACAACGCAATGCAGTCTGGTTGGGTTCTCACCCACAGGCTCTTCAGCAACATCCCGTGTAGCATCCTGCGGTGTTAAATGTCCTATGCGAGAAAAGCTCTCCCACTCCAAGAGCAATTTCCCTCCTGAGTAAGTCTCATACCGAGAGTTTTTGGGAAAATTGCAGTCATCCAATTCACCCCATTAAGAACTGTTTGCCATCAAAGCAGTCAATGCTCAACTGTAACCAAAGTTGCTGCTTGCGTTGTGGGTGAAGCACTGCCTGTCAGCGTATGCAGTAATGCTGTGGTAAAATGGCTGACTGCATCACTGAAGTTCGGCCTAGCATGTGCTTTCACCAGCCTACCCGCTCTCTTACTCACCTCCCCACTTTATACTGTTCCTGCGCCCAACCGTGGTGCCAAGGCTGACCATACGGCTGCTTCGGGCTTGAACAGAGTTAACTGACCTGGATCAGAGCAAAATTTGGACATAAGTTTTCATCTGGGGAGTGTACAACTACAGCCTACCACAGCTGTGCTACATTGAACGTCTTCCAATCTTCCCCTTTAGTCAGGTTTCATATCTCTATCTAGGGATACGTAAATATTTCTGAATCTGGCTTTAAGTGATGAAGGTGCCTCAATACCATCTATTTTCTCTGAAACAGGCCATATTCTTCCTGACTTCTTCATGCTGAGGTAACACAGCTCAGCATCCTGGTCCCATGCCGTCCCACGAAGATGCCTCTCCCATATTTCACAAGGTTCATGAGACCTTCTCGTCTGTGCTCTATCCCGCTCCCCCTGCCTTGCTCTGTGTGCCAAGCCCGGCAGCGTGCACAGAGCAGCAGCACAGGGGACTGTCACCCTCCAGCCCCGTGCAAAGCATCTCTCTGGGTGGATGCCTAAACCGCACGTATATCAGGACCTCCATGCCACAGGGGCCATCTCTTCTCCCCCTACTTTGCTGTTGCCCCTTTGTCCCTCACCTGCCCATGGCTGGGGCTGCAGCCACCTGCCTGTCTCCTGGGCAGCCTGGTGTTGGTGGGGCACCTCTCACTATCTGCTCGTTTGGAGGAGACCTTAAACACTGTACAGCAACACATGTCATTCCTAGTTTTTTCATGCAAGTGCGAACTGTGTAAGAATAGGGGTGTGTCCAGGGCTCAGAAACATCATTCAAGGTAACGGCACGCCTGGGACGAGCCAAGGTCTCAGAGATTTCAGGTTTTCACATTAACTCCTCCTGGTGATGCACCCAGCAACAGAGAAGTCCTTTTTAGGTCCTGTGCTTCAAGAAAGACTTGCCCTGCTTTATACCCTTCAAAAGATGGCTATATTGGCATTAAAATGGCGAAATGCTTTGCCGTATCTCAGCTATTAAATCTTCTTGGCCTGGCACCTTGCTCAGATGTTTGAGTTCTTCCTTCCCTCCTCACTCGCACTCCCATGACTTGGGGGAGTCAGGCATATGGGAACTTTAAAAAACTTCCCCTTAGGAGTATGTTTGCTTCTCCAGGCATTTAAGTACTTATAAAACTCTGGCCTGTTGGCACCTTAACCAGTTTTATCTCTACATATTTCATCTATTTCCAGGAGCAGCCAGAGCTCAGGAGCACAGAAGTTGGTGGTGTCCCTGCAAATTCTCTAACCAAATAAGCTGGTTACCAAAGATACTGAATAGCTAAGAGAAAATTAACAACCTAATAGTATGGCTATTTTACATCCTTTTAATGGTTTCCTTTCATTTCCATTCACTTGGAAAGAACCTGACTAAACAGCAAAAGTAAATACCTATAGAGTCACTGGGCCAAACACATTCCTGATGTAAGGCCAATGAAGTTACACTTGGGACAAATTCAGCTTGGTGGTTTTAGGTATGCCTCTGTTTTCCATGTCAAAGGACTCACAGCTGATAGAAAGCACATCTCAGTACATTCACGCCGTCCGTGGAATGAACCCATGTTTCACGCCGTTTAAATCTGAAGACATACTGTATGTTTCATATTTCACATCAGAACGCTGTATCAGCCTACTTCTGTCCATCATGATGTAATCACCCATGAAAGCCGATGTAGCTGGCCTTTTAGGGATTTCTGCCTCTTCAGGCATGTCCCAGTGATCGGAGCAGAGCCAGGACGGGGCGGAGGGGGTAAATGCCCCTTCCTTCCCCAGCACAGAGAGCTATTAATGCAGAGAGTTGTGAAAAAGGATTCAAGACCAAAGCATGTGAGCCTCCGTCCAGTGCCTCCCTGCAGGAGGGAGCATGGGGTCCGTAGGGAATGGGGAAGGCACTAGAGCAGGATGGATGCAGGCTCCCTTTGGGCCAAGCTCAGGACACAAAAGCAGTTTGCAGTTACCTTTCTCTTCCCTCCTTATCGCACCCCCCCCGTTGTTGTGAGCCCAGCGTGTCAGATCCCAAGGATGTATCCCAAAATATTTAGCTCATTTTGTACATATTACCTTCAAGTAATCATACACCACTGAGTCATACATCATGGGATTAACAATCCTACACGTGGTATAAACAGAACCTAAATAAAATCCCAGAAAAAGGATATTGCCTTTTAAATAAGTCCTGACAGCTGTGGAAAATATTATGCCCCAATACAACCCTCCCATACGACATACATTAATATGAAGAGAACCCCAAACTGTTCCTCTGGATATTTTGTAAGGTTTTATTTTATTATGGATTGGACATATTGAAGTAAGACTATAATCTTATTGTGCTCTGACCTGTGTTTTTACTGCGCTGTATAAACAGCAGTTACTACGTTAGATGGAGAAAAGTTTACAGAAAGAAGAAATAAAAACAAACGGATTTATTGTGTTGCAGAAATTTGAAACAGGGCCGAAAGGCTGCCCATGTGTTTTGTGCTCGTAAGGCCTTTCCCTGATGGAAACAGACAGCTTAGACATGACAGAAGCACAGAGAGGTCCTGCGCTATCAAAAATAAAATGTAATATCCGCACAGCACCGGCTCTCCCCAGCCAGCCTCGCCTACAATCAAAGCCCGTGGTACGGCTCTTGCTGTTGTCTGTTCACATACGGCAGGTTTGGGATCTAATTTTTTTAATAGATTTTGAAATTGCTTTTAAGTGCTAGTGAAAAGTGCCAGATTGACAGCTCTGGAGTCTGGAGTCGCTTTTTAACCACAGAAAGAGCACAGCACGGGAAATGGCAAAACAAACTTCTCCAGCCCCATCAGCGCCAGGGAGGAGGGAAGCACTGTGGGTTATCCTTCCCCGCTGGATTGTCCAACAAAAACGCCCACAGCAGGCACCTACCAGCTTTCATGGGCTTTGGGGCAAAAAGTCACCCGAAGCACCGGTAAAACTGGTCCAGCTACGCAAAGCCCTGGGGAAAACAAATCCCCATTTGGGGAAAGCCTTTCTCCCCTCCTCTCTTTGAAAAGTTGACTTTTTCTCAAGATAAAGATCATTAGAGAAAACGGAACTTTTTCACATGTCATGATTTGGCTTCTTTTTTCTGTTGAGATTTTTATTGACAAGCATTATGAAGATCAATGCCAGCATGATCATTTAGAGTTTTCATTTTTCCAAATTCTGTTTTTGGCAGAAAAGGATGCTAATAAACATGTCAGTGATATCCTTGATAAGAACACTGATTAAAAACATCATATGCAAAATCTTCAGCTATAAAACACAGAAGTGAAAAACTGGCCTCTTTTCAACTCTACAAAATGGAAACAATTTTGAAATTTTTTAAGATTTTTCTGTTTCACATTTCAACCAGCCTTGTGATCCTCCAAGTCAAATCTCCACAGGCTTCTCAAAAAGG
Organism: Burhinus oedicnemus; assembly: GCA_008921705.1. Lineage (NCBI taxonomy): Eukaryota > Metazoa > Chordata > Aves > Charadriiformes > Burhinidae > Burhinus > Burhinus oedicnemus. Next base: position 2,421,365 of record VFFE01007008.1, read on the forward strand.
AAAAAAACCCCAACCCTCTTAAAATGAAATCCTGGCCCCATGGAAGTCATCTGCAAAGCTCCAGTTGAATTCAGCCCAGCTAGAATTTCACCCCTTGTTTGTATACTGAGCAAATCTGATCTGGAGTCGGTAACACATAATAAACATGGGACCCTAGGATGCCATTTTTAGTCACTTTTCAGGGGAGAGCTGTGCTTTAATTTATTTTGTCAACTGTTTCCACTTAGGTTTTTCCTATTAATGCTTCTGTTACCCACTGCACAGTAAGGTTATACCTCATGTAAGTTCTTCTTCTCCCCTAATAGTTGTGGTACTTTTGTAAATGTTACTCTCTTTAATATGTGATTTCAGAATAATGAATGCTTGTCAAACTGATTTTTTGCTGTCTTAAAATGAGTGGATGTGTTAAGCAATTTGTGCTAAGAAACAGGCATGATATGACTTAAAAATGACAGTGGGACCACAGAACAGGCTGAATTATCCAGAGCATCCTCCCAATAATCAGATGTCAGCTATTTGGCTTGTTAAAAGGATGGTCATGATACTCCAGATGAATTCTGTCCCTTTCAAACCTGCATCGTACAATGTCTGTGTACACAAGAAAAATGAATTTCTGAGATTACCTGTATATCAGATAAAACCCTGTAAAATTCTGACAGCCACCAAGAAGGATAAAGAAGGTCACACACATCCTTTCACCTTCATAGAAGAGGAGATCATAGTCCAGGTGCTATTCTTAGTAACACAAAAATAGTTTGTAACATTAAATAAACCAGGGATGTGAGGGAATTATTCTGAAATAAGAATTAGTCAGAAAACAGGAAAAAAAGTGATTAAGAGGTTTCCTGTTTTATTTTGTTGGTGTGTTGTTTGGGTTTTTTTTTTTTCTCTTTTAGCATTGAACACTACAGATCTTAGAATCATAGGATCATAAAATCATAGAATGGTTTGGCTTGGAAGGGACCTTTAGAAGTCACCTAGTCCAAACTCCCCTGCAATGAGCAGGGACATCTTCAACTAGATCAGGTTGCTCAGAGCCCCGTCCAACCTGACCTTGAATGTTTCCAGGGATGGGGCATCTACCACCTCTCTGGGCAGCCTGGGCCAGTGTTTCACCACCTTCAATGTACACAATTTCTTCCTTATGTCTAGTCTAAATCTCCCCTCTTTCAGTTTAAAACCATTACCCCTTGTCCTACCGCAACAGGCCCTGCTAAAAAGTTTGTCCCCATCTTTCTTAAAAGCTGCCTTTCAGTACTGAAAGGCCACACTAAGGTCTCCCTGGAGACTTCTCTTCTCCAGGCCGAACAACCCCAACTCTCTCAGCCTGTCCTCATATGAGAGATGTTCCATCCCTCTGATCATTTTTGTGGCCCTCCTCTGGACCCGCTCCAACAGGTCCATGTCTTTTGTGTGCTGAGGACCCCAGAGCTGGATGCAGTACTCCAGGTGGGGTCTCACCAGAGCACAGTAGAGGGGCAGAATCATCTCCTTCGACCTGCTGGCCACACTTCTTTTGATGCAGCCCAGGATATGGTTGGCTCTCTGGGCTGCAAGTGCACATTGTCGGCTCATGTCCAGTTTTTTATCCACCAGTACCCCCAAGTCCTTCATCCCCCAGCAAACTTGCTGAGGGTGCACTGGATCCCACTGTCTAGGTCACTGATGAAGATATTGAGCTGTACTGGTCCTAATATGGACTCCTGAGGAACACCACTTGTCACCAATCTCCATCTGGACATTGAGCCATTGACCATGACCCTCGAGATGCAACCATCCAACCAGTTCCTCATCCAGTGAACAGTCCACCCATCAAGTCCATACCTCTCCAATTTAGAGAGGAGGATGACGTGGGGGACTGCATCAAAGGCCTTACAGAATTCTAGATAGATGACATCTGTAGCTCTTCCCTTGTTCACTGATGTAGTCACTCCATCATAGAGGCCCACTAGGCTGGTCAAGCAGGACTTGCCCTTGGTGAAGCCATCTTCCCATCATGGAGAGCTCCCTGAGAAGCTAAAGACTAGGTGTTCTGAAAAAAGCTCATTGACAAATACCACTTTTTGGTAGAAATTTTTACAGCTATATCAAAATTAGCTTTTCTAAAGCTAAAACCATTCAGATTTTAATGTCTAATCCCCTGGATGGTTCCAGGGCTGGGACAAGTACTGGCTCACCCTGCCATGCTCCAGCTCCATCCACCTTCCAGCAGTGCAAGGCTCCAGCATCTCACCCTCCAGGCTGCAAGCTGCCAGCCTTTCAGCTTATGGTAGTTTCACATATGGAAATGGTGTCACTAAATCACATTAAATGTTGAAAAGAGTAGATGTCAAGAAACGATCATATTGGTACGGCATCCAAAATTTTGGAGGAAAGAAAGAAAAGATTTTGCTAATATATGTATATATGTATTTAAAATGGTTGTTTGAAGTTGCTTGGAGATTGGGAAAGCTTTAGGGAGATACCTAAATCACTGAATGCAGGTGACAGTAGGCAAATAAACATTAATTGCACAGTCTTGTGAGTTTTATGTATTTTAGACTCATGGAAAACAAGGCTGGAAAGAAAATCAAGAAGTTAACTATTCCAACTTTCTCTGCGGGGGTGGGATCAAGTTTATTTGTTGCGTGGAGACTAATCTGCATCTTCCTAGATAGGTGAGGGGTTTGCAGCGATCAGACGTGCATGGTCTGTGCAGATTGCCATCTGGCCTTGCTTTCAGGCAGCAGAGCTCATGTGTTACTGTGATATAGGCAGGAATTAAGTGATTCACCTTGATGCTGAAAAACCTTCCTCAACCCAGCATTGAGAGTACTTGCAACACCACTTCTTACCAATCTGTTGGTGGACTATGACTGAGAAATACGCAGAAATGTATGGGCTGGTAAGATCTTCAAAACCTGCTTTATAGCGAAAATTGAAAGAAATATAACCTATTTATTTTGTCAGACAGAAACCGGAGCACGGTTGAAGGTGTCTGAGAAACAACTCCACCAGCTCACTGATGGTCCGGAGGCATGCCCTCTGCTCTGGGGGCCACCTGCACATCCAAAATCCCTTGTGGGGAGGAGATTTTGGATATCAGATAGGTCTTGATTTTATCAGTCCAAAGGGAATAAAAATCAGTGGCTGAAAAGGGAAACTTTACACGGCAGTGATGTTTTCTTCATAAAAGCAGACCTGTTACCTCTGACTGCTGGAACAAATTCTCCAAAGCTGCAGTGGATTGCTAACGTTCTCCAGTTCAACCAAAAGGTATCAGTTTGGTTCAGGAATAGCTCCTTGGCCTTTGTTATTTTATGGCCTTTGTTATATCAAAAGTCAGACTAGATAATCATAACAGCCCCCATCAGCCATCAGATCTGTGGGTCTATGGTACAGTTTTAGAAAAACCCTACCCTGGCTCTAACGAGTTACATTTGGTACCGGTGAAAGTCAGGGGAGAATACTGCCTGTTGAGGTATGTGTGCTCTCAATGTATCATTGTACAAATAGGTGCGGGTGAAAGAGAAAGATAGGTGAGCGTTTGTGTGAGCATGTGAATGAAACGAGATGATGCACTACAGAGCGAACGAAAGCTCGATAAAATGAATCTCTATGTAAAACCAGCCATCTAATGGAAAAAGAGAGAACAGATGGTGAAATAACTCTCTAAGCAAGCTGCTGCTTTAGACTCTGGCCTTCCACAAACAAGTTGCAAATATTTCTGATCCATGGTCCAGTGATTAAAGAGACGAAATTCAAAGGAAAAAGTGGGGGAAATCAAAGAGGGGGGAAAAAGAATGCATAAAACCCCAACCCAGTTTAAGTTTCATAGTGGAATATCAAAGCAATATTGAAATATAGGAATATCAAATACCAATACTTTATTTTTATGTTTTGCATTTACTGAATCAGTTTCAATTGTATGAAGCCCTCTGCCCTTAAGCCCTATGATATAAATTTTATTGGATTTAAAGGAAACAGATTGGGAATCTGGGACAGAAATATATGTATATTTTACCAGTGCAGATTTTATGGGTTTGCCAGAGGAAGCTTCAAAACTGTTTGAAGTGCTGCTTATTTAGTACTACTAACATATTCAGAGTTGGGGATGGGAAGAAAGAGAGATGTAAGGGAAGGCACAGAGATCTGTGCAAAGACCAAGTAACGTTCTGCCCCTGGAAGCAATAAAGCGATCAGAGGCTGCAAGTGAGCCTGGGGACGTGTGAGAGAGAGAGCAAGGGAGGTGGAGGTGGTGGGGAGAAGGGGCTCTAGCTGCTAACAAGACCAAATAATGTTTCCACCTAATTTTTTTCTTTGTCAGTCTGAGGGTGAATGCTCTGACCTCATCATCAGAAAGTCAGCTGAAATGACGATGGCCTTTAACACCCCATTGGCAAATGCCTGCTGGCAGAAGGGCAACCAGATGCCCCTTTGCTGGTGTTGCCCAGAAGGCTTTGTCCCTCACGCTCCGGATAGGGTGACCATCCAACACCTTCCCTGTGACCAGCTAGCAGGCACCTAACCCAGCACCACCCAAACCCCTTGGGCACACAGTGGCACCTAAGAGTGCGTTAGCCAGCATTCAAGTTGTTTGTTTCTGATTCACAGTTGGTAATTAAGTGAGACGAGAAGCACTAAAACACTGCATCTCTGACTGAAGCTTTGCTCTCTGCTGGGTGTTGCAGGAGATCCTCGCACTTTGCTCAGGCAGAGGTCTTGCATGGGAATTTGGCCTTCAAACCACCCTGGAGCGAGTCCAGGAGAGGTCCTGGGCACAGAAAGGGGACTGGTCACCCTCTTTACCTCCGAAATATTTCCTGAATCTCTGAAGAAGAAGTGCCTGAGTCACCTCTCTGGTTTCCAGGAAAAATGTGAGTGTTAAATTGAAATCTGTTACCATTTGTAAAACTGACAGCCAGTGGTCTGGTTGTCTGTTAACAGTCTTTGTCGCTGTGGTGGTGGGGGTCATACAGTCATACTTTCCAAAGAGTGGCTGTCTGCTTGGCCACCTCCATTTCTGCCTCCTACCAAGCCCTTCTGGCCAGGGATGGAGACTGTACCACTGGAGGACTCAGGCTTAAGCTTCTTCAACTTTAAAGAAGTAAAACTCCATTCCCTGTGGAAAGCTGCTTTACTGAGAGGACGAGCAGCTCATTGGTCATAATTCCTCATCCTGCCTACTTCAGCTATGTATCTCTTGAACTGGCTGGCAGCAGAGCCAACTGATGGTAATGACCCAGATGCCTGAGCCACTCCACAGCAGGAGTCGTCATTTAGGATGTTAACAAGGAGAGGGAATCAATCCGTATTTTACTCTTTCAACTCTTGTATGTGAGGAGGTAGGGTAGAGAAAATGTCTTCCTGGAGAATATAAGGAAAGGTGGAAGAATGTGCAGAAGGTAGGGGAAGCTCTAATATTTCCCAAAAGTTTGGACCATGTCGGTGCCTCCTGGCCATGGGGAAGCTGAGGAAGCTACAAGCTCCTGGACTTCCATAGGTAAGGCAGGTATGGTCAAGAAGATGAAGTCTGCAGTCATGGTGGTGTCAGCTGTTGATCTTTTGCACAATGAGGAATTCAGATGTCTCCATCATCATTAGTTAGGTAAGGGGCCACAATGGACCAGTAAGAGAAATGGAGTTGTTCCTGAGGGAGGGGAAGGTACTTGGAGGTACCTGAAACTGAATGCAGAATGGGTGTCAAACTGCCTTTCTTGAAACATGTGTTTCTGGGTATTTAGTTCTGGTGGTCAGTGACTGGTCTTCTTCAACCATGAGTAGCTCTGTGTTTCCTGAGTATCCCCAAGAGCTGCTCCGGGCACGGGGGGAAGGCAGAATAGCTGGTGGAAAATGAAGATTATGGAGTCTTGTTTGTGGCCTTCACTTCCATTACTTAAAAATATTCCAGAACCTCTGCCAGAAGAGGTAGGACCAGGCAGTTAAATCCTCTGCCAAGGATGGGAGGTCATGCAGCTCTGAAAGGTAAGGTTCATATGTGAAGTGCCTTAAATTCACTAAAATGACTATTCATTTAAACAGATATACCTCAGAGTAATCTGATTTATTTGGGCATTGGTCATTGCAAGTATTTACTAATGTCTGTTTATGTTGCCATCACTAGGTCCTAGGTGTCTGTTTATGTTGCATCACTAGGTACATCACTAAGTCACTCTCTCCTCAGAGTTTACACTCACCCTTACGCCAATGTGTCACCACTTACCTGTCACTAAATTATGTTTTACATATGTGATGTCTTTAATAAAAGATAGTCCCAGAAAATAATTTCTAGAAAAATATTTTTGTTAAGCTGTCTTGAGTTCACTTCAGCTGTGTTTGTCTTCCGTGAATATTGTAGAGAACAACTTTGTTAACTGTGATGTTTTCAGGAAAAATGAGTGCTGAGCAGATACTAGAGAGTATCGGTGGAAAGTAAACTATCAACTATGTAAGAGTGCACATTAACATCTATCTTGTGGTAATCCAAACAGAGGCAGTAACATGTAATGTGTTCAATGAATCTAATGTTGGATATTTCTAATTGTTCACTAGATATATTTTTTTGCACTGAAATTTTTTTTCAAGAGAAAAGACATTTGGATTTTTAAAAATTCTTTCTCACTCTTCTGCAGGAGCCTATATTAACCAAGAAATGGTTTTCTGTTCTGGCCTTTCTTTCCTATTTCAACAACCAAACTTCCTGTATAAAGTGCTTAAAAACCTGAAAGAATTCTCGTGAGGTTCTGTGTAGGACCTGAAAATCTAGTGATCAGGAGTTGCAACAATTCATCTGAATAAACATATTAAGTAAAAAAATTTCTTTTCCAATTATTTAATTTGAGAACAAAAAACATTTTGTGGAATGATCTGGAATGAAAATAAAAGGGTAACTTATACTCACATATTAGTGGGATTTCTCAAAACCACATTGAACATCCCCCACAGGTTTCATACTAATGTGAAGCTAGAATAAAAAATTAATGTTTTCCAGTGATAAAATATTTTTCTTCCTTTTGACCTCAAGGAAAACTTTAATTGAATTCACTGGACTGTGTTATCTAGGCTCTGAAAAGAAGGTTATTGCTATCCAATGTGGAAAATGTCATCCTGTGGGAGAGGAGGAATAACCATAATACCAGTAATGCTGGACAAAAAATCATCTGTGTGGCTGCTGAAGGAAGACAACTATAGCATTAAAAAAAAAAAATACTATTAAATTACAACGCATACTAAAACTTACACTCTGAAACAGACTTTTTTGTGCATAATCCTGGTTAATAAAATGGTTGAAGGGTTTGAATATTTTTTAGCTGATGGTTCTGACAAGTTAAGACTAAATATACATTGCGGCAACCACCGTTGTATATACGTTTCGTGCACAAATGGAGAAAATAACATGTTGACTGTAATTTCATAAGACCAGAGGGATCAGTCTCAGATTCGTATCTTAAGATAAAACGGTGCAATTACCATTGCAGTCCATCTTTCTGGAATATCTTCAATCAAAGAAAAGTCAACCATAATTGTGGATTTCAATGGAATATAGATGTAGCAAAAATGTTTCAGACCACTGTGATTACATCATCCGCAGCTTGAAGATCCCATGTCGTTTGCTCCCAAGCCCAGCGCAGCCACAGCTCTCTCGGTGCATTGAAAAGATCAGTGATACTGTACAGATGAAGAGAAAACAAACAAAACCCAGTCAGGGCTTATAAGGATTAGTGTGTCAACATACGCAGGTTTGCAAACATGCCCAGGGAGTGGAGGGTGAGGCTCAGGGGTCTCAACCACGGTCCCACCCAGCAGCTTTCCTCAAGCCCATGGTGGGCTGTGGAAGAACCAGGGTTGATGCCATTGCCCGTCAGCGGATCCCTCTAATTAGACCGTCAGGCCAGAGGAGACCACCTCTTTCTATGGACAGTGACCTCGGTTTAGGACACCTGAAAGTTTGACGAGGACCAACTTCTTATCCTTGGGGAGGGGAGTAAATGAAAACAGACCCAATAAATGAATCCCTGTGTTAGCAGCGCAGGGCTAAGACACACGTCTTCTTTCTCTGTCTTGCGACGTGGATGGACCTTGCTGGGATGCTCTTGTTCTGGCACCTTCTGTCGAAAAGTTCTGCCCGCTCCGAGGCACAGACAGTCAGACCCGTCGTCTGCAGGACTGTCACATCCATGATGGATGGGAGGGCGACAAAAAGCAGGAAGATGGTGAGGAGCAAGGGAGAGGGCAAGAAGGATCCCCTAACGCCGTTACCACCCTGAGCTTTTGGTTTCTTTTCCATCCCACAAGGCACTGTGTATACATTGTGTATCCTGCTTCTCAGCCATAACAGACCAATGTGACATGCCACATATGGTGCCATGGACCCCTTTTATTTAATCCACCCTCAAAAAAAAAAAAAGCAGTGCCACTGCTGTCTCACAGACTTACGCAAGTTATAATAATCACCGTTTTAATTTTTCCCACAACTTTGAGGCTTAATAGCTTTAAAATCTTACAAGTTGTAAAAACAATTAAAGCAATAATTTTAAAAATAAGCAGAATGGGACCTTCAAAAGAATGTGAACCTTTAACACTTCACGGTTAAATAAGGGCCTTGTAATACAGTCACTTGAAGGCCAGCCCTGAGAAAACGCAGAAGCATCCTGTGAATTTGTTGATGCTAGTTCAGACAGACTGTTTATTTTCATGATTTCATGGAAGAATTTTAATTTAATGAGTGTTTTATACACTAATGTAAAGCATAGTTTCAACCCTATAATTATAGTGTCAAAATATTTCTGCTTAAACAGCAGCAGCTGACTACAGAAATGTGATTTACATCTGAATTGTATCAGGGGGACACTGCTAAAAATAATCAGCATGTGCCTCTTAATTGAATAAAAAAATTAACAAAGAATATCAATATGTATCTCAGCCTAAGTCTTTCTGCCTTTCATTTAAACGCTCTGCTTATTTGCTTATTGCCTTTTTAGGGCTAAGGTTTCCAGAAAAAGTATAGGCACAGAATGGCCGTGTGTCATTTTGCCCACACGTTTCTCTCTACTGCACACACAGCGATGGGAAATTGCATGAGCAAATTGTCGGTTCCTGTCATTGGGAGCCTACATTTTTTGAAAATCTCACCATTAATCTTTCAGCTCAGTTTTAAAATAACCAACTGCCATCATGAAACAGGTTTCTCATGCTGCTTAAGGCTGTCAGCAGGTTTTGACCAGTTCAGGCCACATTTTGCTCTTGGAATGGGGTTAGAAATCTTTTTTGTTGTTGTTACTGTTGGAGAATTCATCTTTTGAGGTAATGCCTGGGGCAGCTTCAGATGGGAGAAATCTCGGTCGTGCACTCCCAATCTGTTTGCACCACCACACCACTGGAGATGGGAACGCAGCCCTACTGCAGCTGCCCTGGTCTTTGTCTAGCCCTTGTCCATCTGTAAGGCAGGATTATTCTCTGTTTGTCTTACAGTACCTTCTAGAGGCCCTGGAAGAAATGGCATGCCGTTGTGCTTGGTGTTCTACGCACTTCCCAGGGAGGGATAGTCTCTTCCCCAAAGAAACCACAATCTACAAGCCAAGGCACACAGAGGAAGGACCTTTATCCTTATTTTGGAAACAAAGGACTGGTGTTGAATCTACATCCACATCTACTGTGGATGGAAAGACATGGGATCCTTCTGAATACGTGCTTCTGCCATGTGCTGGCTCCCTACTGGGGAATGCCAACAACCCTCCTCTAAAATCTCCTGTGCTCGCAGTTCCCATTGTAAGAGAGGGAGAGGCAGAAAGCGAGGGCACTGAGGGCTATGTCTCCAGTTAGGTTGGCCAGGGAATGCAAACCTGGGAGCTCATCAGAGCACACACCTGCCCTCCAGTCTAGAAAACTTCCAGGATTATGTCAACCTTCAAATTCAACCAGGAAATCTGTGGTGAAGCGACTGCTCTTTGCCCAGGATGTTTTGTTTCATTCATGCAGGAGAATTAGGGAGGAAGACAAGCCCATGATGCTGTGTCACATACACAAGTATACCCGTGATCGTCGTCTTCAACAGATGCGATAGCCTGCTCCTCCTTCTCTGTGCTGCCTCAGCTTTTGTGGGTTTAGGTCAAGCAAATCTGTCTCGCTTCTTCAAAGAGGGTTTAAGATAGCCAGCTAGTCTGCAGGAGATCCTCACTCTTTTCTCTCAGCTTTCAGCTTTGGGCGAGCTCCTTTGCACATAACAGTACTTACAACCAACACTTTCTTTTCCAGCCAGGACAGCCTCAGCAGCCCACTCCAGCAACCACGCAGCCAGTGTCAGCAGCCCAGGGGTTAGCAAGGAGCAGCACAACGCAGCTCCAGAGAGTTACTGAGATCTGCATGGCACGGACTGATAGTCAAATACACTCTAAATCTGTTTTGTGCTCTTCAGTTGCTATTTTCTAGCCTAAGAATGTATGATTATGGCCTTGTAGAACCAGTACATGATCACAAATGTCTCTGCAAGTTAGACGGAAATTTCTGATATGTGTGGCTAAACTGTATACATGTACTATACATGCATACATGCACTATATATTGCGTATGGGCATAGAGGCACATGCATGCATACACACGTGTATATGTATAAATATTAGGCTTCCTTGATTTGGTGAAGCACAAATTTGGGGTCCTCTGGAATTCAAAGCCTGATCCTGATTCTCATATATGTATTAGCTTTAGTCCATTGTATTCCTGCAGCACTAGATTCTCTCCAATGCCAGCAATGTGATACAAAACCTTTTTCACAGGGCAAGATTCTAAAGTTTTGCTATGGCCTTTCATGACACTAGGATCAATGTATGGATGAATCTGGTATTCGTATAGATTTCAATGTCTCTGTGGGAACTGCATGTGCTCTTTTTATTTTATACTAAGATTCCACTAAATTGTCCTTTGGATTTATTTCAAAGAAGGAAAAGGGGGAAAAAAAGCAGTAAAGATTGCTCTTCTTATGCTTTAGTTGTTTTTTTAACTCAATTATATTTTGACAATTCTGTATGAAACTTTGGAGTATGTCTTTGTTTAAGCAGTATACCTTCCATAGGAATAGTCAGTTAAATGTATATGGCTAGTTTCAGGCATAACAAGCTTTGACAAGGGCATTTAGCGGTTGTAATTCAAATCTAATTCAGAACATCTTAACGCTGGACCTGTCAAGCACTTGAAATGCACTGTAGCTGCAAAACCAAAGGATATGGTCCCAGTCGTGCTCTGTGTGGCATCAAGCTGATGTGTCAACAAGAGCAGTTACAATTACAGGTTCTTTCAAGCATACTAAACTAATTTACAGTACTCTGAAAATGTGGGAAAAGGCCTTGCTAGCATAAAGGCATACAGGACTTTTAGACTGCAAAGGCAAGGCAAGTGGCATGGCCATTTCACTCAGGAGCTTAAATATTATGCAGTTTCGGTACCACCTTTGGGGAGGGGAGTTAGATTCGTAACTAGATATTTTGTAGATAATAATAGATTTGCCTTGAAGCCATCAAATACCCTTGTCAAATCCCATTAGAATCACATTGCACGTTTATTTGAAACCTCAAACTAAAATGCATGGATTTGCTAAGTGAGGATGGGGTCCTAATTGGGCTGGCACTGACTGGTCCTTTTTGTTTGTCTCTCTTGTTTACCTGATAAATACCATTTACACTGGCTGTAAAACACTTTTAGGCTTCTTCTGCTTACAGGGATTAGAAAACTTAGTGCAAAGGGAGAGGTCTTTCCAGAAGCAGATCTGATCCAAGGATGTCCCACAAAAAACAAGACAGAATTACAGTAACCAACATGTAATTTTAACATCAAGATATAAAAAGACTTGATTTTAAAGTGCACCAGTGATTTAAAGCAGCTGCACACATTTAGAGGGCATAGCTTTAATGTGCACACAAAGGCTAATGGAAGCTTTTACAAAAGAAAAAAAAAATCAGGTTTTATGATTTATCTACTTTTTATGCACAACATTATAGGCCCTCCCCCTTGGGACTCATAAATGTGATTTTTACTTCCCAAATTACAAAGCTAGTCAATTATTTGGGAATGAGTCATTCATTCAAAAGTGTCTGTAACGGGATGTGTTAACCATCAGGAAATTTTACACCAATTGGAATTATAAACACCAGGGTAAAAAAAAGACTCTTGGCCAACCAGCTATGTCTATTTGTGAAACCTTGAGTATGGAGTGCAGTGTAATGCATGGCTGGAGAAGTCCTGAGAAGCTGATTTGGAGGGGAGAAAGGGGTGGTGATTTTTTTTTTTCTTTTCCTTTCAATTGTGTAAAATGTGTTTATTTTATTTTGAAATAATGTAGTTAGCAAGTCTGCAGCAACTTGCAGTCAAGGCTCCTAAAGCACCTTATAAACCTTCGTCGATTAAGCCTTGCAGCCACATACAGGGTAAGGAACTATTAGCCCCGTTTTATGGAATGAGAAGCCGAGGGCCAGAGATGGCTGTGGGTGGGCAGACACGCAGGCGTTTCCTTCAGTGGCCAAAGCTGCTCCTTCTCCTGCCGCAATTCCATCAAGGCCAACAAGAACCAAAGGAGCTGGTTTTGATTTGCATCTGCTTCCCTCTATATCTGCCTGTTGGCCACAGAGGACTTGCCTTGACTCACCCAGAAGTCGTCCCTGGGGTTAACAGCGAGCCCCGAGCATGGATGGGACTGATGATTTGTGCCTAAAGTGGTTGCCAAAAGATGTATCGTTGAAACATCAGATTGTTCTTTTGGCCACTATAAACTCTTGCTGTATCTGAGGCCAAAATTAGAAAACCTCTGGGGATCTTCATTAGACACTAATCCTCCAGAAGAGGACACCAGTCTGACAGCAAGGAAAGAGGAGAAGTACATATGAATAGACAGATATGTCTCTGCTGACATTTCCTCTGCTCCTGCTTGATGAGAGAGCAATCTCCTAAGTCCCTCCTTGCTGTTAGTGCACTTCTTCTCTTGGGAAGACATTCCATCTTTGTTCTCAAAAAAAGAAATTCATACATGCACTTGCAAGTAGGTGAATGAAAAATGAAGGCTGGAAAAGTAGAGATAGTGTATATTCATTGCTACTATTTTTTAAAGTATCTTTAGGACCTAAAATGTTATTTCTCTTTTTTCTAAAGGAATTTGAATGTTGTAAATAACTTCAGTGAGGGAAATGTTTGCCATGGTTCTGCACAGAAAGCACAGCAAAGAACTGTTGCCCTGGTTGTGTGACATCCTGGCTTTTCCACAGCTTTTGGAATATATTTTAGTACAAAGCTGACTCTTAATTACTATATGTAGTTTTCAGAGTCCTAGGTGATGTAACAGCTGAAGTTTAGAACTCAGCTCTCGTACCCAGAGGGGCCACTGATTCCACGTGCAGAATACCTGAATGCCAATGTAAGGCCTGAAGTACAGTCATGGAAAGCTTGGAAAGAAGAGGAGTCACCACATAGCAGCATCCTGATGAGGTCAGACACAGCAGCAACTTTGGGGATAAGCCATACAAAGGGTAATTCAGACTTGAAGAATGGCCCACAGGGTCTTGGCTAGATATTGTCAAGGATGGGAAGAGCTTCTAGGACAGGAGCAACTGCCACAGATCTCGTCTGCAGGCAGGTGCAGAACAGCAAGAGGTGTCATTGGACCTTCAGCAGAAAGGTGCGTAGCAAGGGCTGAAGTGCCTGCTGCTTTAGGAGTTAGAGAAAAGATAGATCGCAGCCCTTATCCCGACTTAGACCACTTTCATAAGGTTCACTTTCTGAGGCTTTGCACAGCGCTTTGCTTCCTTTTTTTTGTGTACTTAAATGTAGACCATTGGAGTGCAGAACCAGGTACTTTGCATCAGGTATTTCCTCGCAGCTGCGTTTCTGCTGGCTGGGTTGCAAATACTGTGAACACGTGGCTGCCATGGTGAGCTCTGTTTTCTTTTCTCTGGAAACGGAAGAAAAACAAAACAGCATCTCATGAATCTTCTAAAAACTGGGTGTTCAGAATCTGTGACCAGATTGGAATTATGTGATATAAACCCATCAGAATGACAGAGGTATGTAGGTTATTTTAAGACAGCAATAAAGCCAAAGCATGCTTCTAAATAATCAAGTTCATTCCATGTCCTGTTTGCAAGTAATGCCATTATCCAAGCGAAGGTTGGATCCTACAAGGAGTTAAGAGTGGCGTTACCATTAACTGTGTGAGAGGATCCATTGCCTTCAGAAACGCTACACATGACATAAAAATTAAATATATATTTAGGTGTTCACAGAACTAATTTCTAATAAAGCCAGTTATGGGTTGCTGAATCAGTCCCCGAATACTTTTGCAGTGCGTGATGAAAGCTTTCCTTCTGTAAATTACTTTCTGTGAAACACTTTAACTGAGTTCCAGACAAGTGGGAAGATTAAAAAAAAGGTGGAAAATTTCAGTGAAAGATAGATTTCCTGAAGTCTTAGTAATACTTCAGGAACTTATCTGCTACATAAGGCTAAAGGGTCGGTTGTTAAATTTTTAAGTATTTTCCTGACATATATTTTTCCAAAGAAATCTAAAAAATGTTAAGTAGCTTGGGCCCAGGTATTATTTACAGTGCAAATCAAGAATTCTTTTTTTTCTACCAAACTCACATGCCAGGAATCTGACATAGGATCTGAACCGCAACGATTGAAAATTAAGGAAAGTAAAGGCTATTCTCTTTGTCATCACACTTCCACTTATAGCGATATGCTCTTTTGTTATTAAACAGGCCCAATCAAAACAAAAGGGATACTGTTTCTTTTATGAGTAATGCACTAACCCACCAGCAGAAAAAAGTTCACGTAAAACGTATGGGTTCAGACAGCATAAGATTTATTACGATGGCTACAAAAATTATTCCTTCTTAACAGCACTTAAATTGTCTAATTATTCACAGCTGTTTTCAATTTGTTTCAGGTTCTTAATTAGGGGGTAGGGTCCTCTGCCCAAGTCCTAAGCTAGCACTGAAAAAGCTCAGAATTGCTTCACGCTAAACCAGCCCAGCCCTGGGGCTGATTAGTGGAATCCACTGCAAGATAATTTGTTATTCATACTTATCCATCCGCCTCCCGCTGGGCTGAGATAAAGATTACGGAGAGACACAATTTCCTTCTTGTTTGTGTAATTATTTTGATCCATCAATGCAATCACGGTCTCGATGGAAAAAAAAAAAGAAAAAAAGTAGTGTTTGCTGTTCTTTTAGAGGAGCAGTGCAGGGTAAACGGATATGTTTGGGAGCCAGCACCTGATAATCTGAATTAATCTCTGGATTTGGGGTTAGGAGATCCATGTTAAAAAGTAGTGTAGCAGCAGGAGGCTGTGTGCCCGAGGGGTTCTCGGGGTGCAAATAGATGTGCAACCTGCAGTTAGGAGTGACTCCTGGGGGTTTAGACTTCCAGCGAAGACATCTTTCCTAGAGGATGTTACAGCGGGGTACAGCTGGTCTCTGCTGATTTCGGATAGGGAGCTAACGGTTTATGGCTGAGAAAAACATGCCAGTTGTCTCTCTGTATATATGGGACCCTAAAAGTGGGGAGTTACGTCACATTTAAAAATATGAGGATTCAATTATTATTTTCAGGTTGCCTCAGATTTGCCCAAGACATTTTCGTTCCTTTGAGTAGTCTCCGTGCTTCAAGTGTTATAGATTTGAAAAGCCAAAAGCCAGAACTCCTTGTGCTGCCTTTACCCGTGAAAGGGTTGTGTGTTTTGCATCAGCGGCATATGTGTAGGTGCAAGTCCTGCCCTTGCATGCAGGAATTTGCACTTGGGTTGGATGGCTGACTGGGCACGTGCAGTGAAGGGATCTCGAGCCAGTTCCACAGGAAGTCTTACTGGTTTAAATGGGAGTGAGCTCAGGACCTGAATAAATCTTTCAGGTCACCAGCTGCACTTAGCTGGCCTCATTAAAATTCAGGTCCTTAGTATCTGTGGGTGAGTGTATGAAAGGGAGCTATAGGGTGAATTGGTCAACAGATTTGAGGTTTGTTTGTGCTCCCTGTGGGACTCCCCTACTGAAAAAATCCTAAAGAGTTTAATAGGAAAAAAGAACCTATGTTATTCTGGTTTTAACTATACTATAGGATTTAATAGGGAATTATATCCTGACTATGGACATTTTTTTATGGTTCAGATAACTGTAGGCAAGACTGATTTGTGCATTAATGCATTTTTCTAGTGTGTCTCAATTATAGAAACATCTGCACTAAGTGAACTTGAAACCTCTTTGATTCCCTGTGCAAGTTCTCACTATTCAAAAGTCCTCATGTTTTCCTATTTCTTGCCTTTAGCTTAATAGTTTCAGAGTGGGTTGCAATAGTATGTAACTGTGTAGCTTACAAAGGAAAGAGGCATTTTTTTAAATTAAAAATTACTTACATCGTTCAAAGCCTGCATTCAAAAAACATACCTAGCTCAGCACCGATTGATCTGCTGGATGTTATTAGCAGAATCTGTTATCTCTGATAGAGACAAAGATTTTCAGCCTAAACAACAGTGCTTACCCCGTGCAGCACTTTATTGGGCTGGGGGAGGTTATATGAATCCCCTCCTACAGTCATGCTTGTTTAATGGAAGAGTGGAGTTTTGTCTGGTTTTCAGCCTGGTACACAGTGTGATTTTTCGATTACTCTCTGCTGTCATTTACACCAGTGCAAAATTAGCGTAAGCTGCTACCTCCCAGCCTTCAGGTGGGTATTTCACATGGTGCAGGACAGCCGAGAATTTTTTTAAAGTTTTCTTTTTTTTAAAGTTAAATGGAAAATGAAATAGTAGTATCTTAAAACACATCGTTGGGTCTAAAGCCCTTTTCCAGGTTCATATAACAAGTCTATAGCACGTTGCTCTTGTCCTGGGGGTGTTGGACAGCCCAGGCAAACTTCTGCAGGTCTGTTCAGCAGTGAATGGTTTCGATTCACCGTTCACCGCATGATACCTCCAAAGCATGGCTGATGCCAGCTCCAGGCTACCAGCAGCATGCTCCCTCTGGTGAGATGGCATGAGACCAGTTTTGAATCTGTTTGTGAATGGAGCCCAGGGGCAGTGCCTGCTCTCCAGCCACTCCTCCCCAGCCAAAATGCTCCCCCCCGTCCTGGTTTTTGCCCCCTGTTTTTTGCCCACCTCAGGAGGTGTAGAGCCCTTTCCTTCCAGCCATCAGCGGGCTGCAAGCGAGGAGCCTTCGCTGTCATCTCACTTGGTAAAAGGTAGTCCAGTTCCTGCAAAGTTTTCTGTCCCAACAAGCACAAGAAAAAGGCCAAAAAATAATCCCACAAACAAAGACAGGGAAGTCCATTACTATCATTACCATAATCAAAAGAGTCACAGTGGGCAACGGCTGGGTCCATGACAGGTCCTCTAGCTCTCGCCTTTGGAAGAAGTGAGGAAGAGTTTCATTATGGTGGAGAACCTGGGGACAGACTCAGCAGGTTGTCCGGTATCACCAAGGAGCCTGTGGCAGACTTCAGAATTGAACTAGAGGTTCATATCTCATGTATAACTTCCCTGGGGTTTTTTTTGTCTCTCTGAAACAGCTCTGTTTAAGCCTTTCCACCTAGATTATATGTTATTGATGCAGCTTTGTTACTGGGGCATAAAGCTCTGCTGGGTTGGTTATCATAGTTAGGTGGATGTCTGCTGATATCTACACTTCTGTGTATATAAGGGGCAATTCCCACTGAAATCGATTGAAAGTCTATTATTAATATCACTGACCTTTGCCTCAGACCTGGAGTAAAAGTGTTTGCGCAGATATCTGAAAACTTAGGTTGTACTCTGACCATTGTTGTTGCTTGTCCTCTGCCCAAGCTTGGCAGCAAATGGATTTTGATAGGAGAAAAGGCACTGGCAGCTTTGAGATGGCTGATATCTGAGCTTTGAGAAGGTTCACTCTGGTTTTGGACTTTTGTGATAGCAGCCTGAAATCTGTCCAGTAAACTCAAACCATTCTGGAGAGACTTCAGAAAAATGTGGACCAATATAATTTTATGCTTGTATGAATCATCCCAGTGTTTTGTTAAGTCTTAACTTAGTTTACATTTTAGTTGTTCACCGGGACACCAATAAGAAAGAAATATCCTTAAAGAAAAAACAGCTGGTGACTCAAAATCAAATCCTGCTAATATTTCTCTCCCAATAAAATTGGTATCACTGATATGAAGGCAAATTCTTCACATTATATATAATATGATATACTATAATACATAATAGAATATATAGGCACACATAAACCCCTAATGCTTTAAGAGCTAGGATTTAGAAAATATATAGGGAAACAAAATTACATCCACTGCTGGGCACCCTATTATCAAAAAAGTATCTAGATAAACTGGCAGGACTTCAAAGAGGAGATGTTAAAGTGACTGGGAATCCAGAGGAATTGAATTGTGAGGGTGGATTAAGGCACCTAAAACCTGTTTCTAGGAATTAATGAGGAGGTGACTCAGGGCTCTGACTCACATCAAAACTGACACCGTTTTTGGTCGGCGTATGAAAGTAAACTGAAGCCGGGACTGGTTTACAGTGGGCTGTAAACAGCCATGGTTTTGATACAGCTTCACGGGCAGCTGAGTTGTCTCCACAGCAAGGCTGGAAACCTCAAAACACGGGGCTGGAAGGGGCAGCTGGGGACTGAAAAGCTGTCGTGCTGCTCCATCGCAAGAAGGTGATCAGCGATTCCCAGCAAAGCGCTGGCATCCACCTTAGGAAACTGCACCTGAGAACCTAACCAGCAGGAGCTTTGCTTTTCAAGGTTACTGACGACTGCAAGGCTGGACACCAAAGAGCCGCTGTGCCTGGAACTGCTGACAAGGTCCAGGTGCCACTTTCTAGACACTGTTGTCCCTGCATGTGGCAGCAGCGTCACCCCAGGATGGTGCTCCAGCTGGGAAGCTCAGGGATGCAGCAGCAAAACACAAGTATCCTGCAAACGGCTAACTGAGAGATGAAAGGAATGGAGTCATCTGCTCATGGACACACAGACAGTTTCCAACAGAGGCAGGGACCCAGCCCAGACCCTGAGGTCCAGGTATGTAACCAAACCAAAAAGTTCCCTTCCTTTGTAACACAGCCAGGTTAGAGAGAATTCCAGGAACATATACACATGAAATCAGAAAAATAGGAGTCACATCAAGAAAAATTCTTAATGGTAAGACATCGCCTCATGCGTGGACCTTTTGCTCTTTTCCCCATTTTCAAATTTTATTTTTTTTAAAACAGAAATTTTTTTGCAATAACACATTTATAAACTTTCTCCATGCCTCCTTGGAAAGGTCCTTGGTGTAGGACCCAAAGGACACAGTTCCCATTAGGTGACATTTTTACATTTAGATGCAGCAAAATCATGTTAAAGGAAATAACACAGCTCACTGTGTTTATCTCCATCCTTTCAGACAGGTTGGTTGATTTAACACACCTTTTTCACTCCAAGCAAGAATTATTTCCGTTCAGGTATCATCTAACAAATTAGGGTATATTTTCATAACAAAATCCTACCCTTTAGTTTAATCGGTCACGAAATGAAATCTACTCCTGCAAGA
Organism: Burhinus oedicnemus; assembly: GCA_008921705.1. Taxonomy (NCBI): domain Eukaryota; kingdom Metazoa; phylum Chordata; class Aves; order Charadriiformes; family Burhinidae; genus Burhinus; species Burhinus oedicnemus. The sequence continues at coordinate 2,440,886 of VFFE01007008.1, forward strand.
ACATAAAAAAATTACTTAAAGGTCAAGATATTGATATTATATTGTCATTTTAGGTGTGAGAAGACCCATTTCATGACTGGAGCTTTATTAATAGGGAACTCTGACTTGCATATCCAGGCACATAAGACCCCGTGCGATCAGATGCTGATACCACTTCACTCCAATGTGGCTTTTATAGGGACTGACTGATAAACTTTTCAAAAAATAATGGACTTTGTGTATAAATTCTTACTGAATCAGGTCACCAATTACTTCTGTTTCCCCCATATTTGGAACTTCCTCCTTTTATTTTGTTTAGAAAAAAGTGTACTTATCCCACTTAAAACCATTTCCTTTTTCCTCTTCGCAAAGTGAAAAAGCAGAGATGTGAATTAGTAAACATAAAAGAGCTATACATCTGCTGCAACAACTTATTGTTGGAAATCTTGAATCCTAATTAAGAGAAAGAAGAGAAGCTGAGCTTTGGAAAGCGATAAAGTTGTAATATTTTATGTATATGAGGATTTGGAGAACTGCAACCGCTTTTGTGTTTGAATTTATAAGTGAAAGGTAAAATATTATTTATGTAAGTGAAACATGCTTCAAGCGAAGAATAAAGCAATGAATCATGTTAAATGAATTTCTGAAGAACGTGCAAAGGATGTGTTCCTATTCCTGAATGGTTAGTTTCTTGCAAAGAGGCTGTTAGGTTGAAACCGTATCTGTGGTTTGTGTTTAATGAAAGAGCAAGATAAACTGGGGAGACTACAACAATAATGAAAAAACAGAAATTCATGAGACAGGTTTTGTAGAGCACTTCCTCAGGGAGAGGAAAGGCAGGAGGGATGGATTGCTAATGACTAGAAGCAGAACGTTTGATGGCATTACCAGGCAATGTAAATACAGGCTAATGGCCTCATCCTGCAACATCTCTTCTGAGGTGCTGAGTGAGCAGCCTCAAAACTGACCACGGCCAGCAGAAGCCTAGATTGTTTTAGGGTGCGACCTGAAATTACTGGGAATACGGAGTGGGATTCCAGTCCCTGCCAGCACTGCTGGTGGGAACGTGGGATCTGGTCCCCAGAACACACAAACTCTGAGCGTCATTGTCCCTTTCACGTTTCTGTCTAGGGCAGCCTGAATCCCATGGGCTTCTGTACTAATTTCTGCTTTAAAAGCTCCCATCCTTACAGTTACTTAGGAAGACATTCAGGTCCCTAAATATAGGTGGCTTCCAGCTACCACTCCTTAAGGGCCCAAGTCTCATGTAGGAGTCCTCTGTCACCACTGATGCCTTGTGCTAATGTCCAAGGTACCCTTGGAGGTCCAGGACGGCACTCAATATCTCCAGCTGGGCACCGGTGCTGTTCCCTTAGTTCCAACAGGAATATCTGGATGGAACAGGTAGGTTTTGATTTATTTCAGTAATTTCTCTCTAATGTTCCCACTGCGTTTGTGCAGGTGAAATGTTCCTGGCTTAGTCTGCTGGAGGCTGGAATTCTCCCTGGCTAAGAATTGTATTGGATTTAGCAATTTTTTATGCAAGTATAATGGATCTTAAACATTGCAAGAGAAGAGTACCCATGGTTACTGTGGTTGTCTAAAAAACCAAAACTGCCAATGTGCATCAGAAAAGAAAAGTAGTAGTTCTGGCACTGGAACAATATTATATAAAAGTCTTCTTTACTGGTGTTGGGCCAAATTCAGCTATTGTTTATATGTATGCACTCCTTTTGAGCGGCTGGTGCTTTTCCCATGGACATGAGAGCATATTCCCTCTTGCCGTTTTCCCTCAGCTGCACAACTCCTTCTTCAGGTATGGCAGCTTTAAAACAACAAAAAAGTACTCTTTAACCCGACTGACCTTTAAGCACATGGCCTGTGAAAACATCGTCTTCTTTATATCTACCGTACTCTGTATATCCAAGCACACGTTTGACATTTATGTTTTCCTGAGGCAGTAAATTTTCCTTCTGCTGACATTGAAGTAAATGCTTTAATCAGAATAAATCTGACTCTTTAAATCAGCTAACTACATCTATAGGAAATTAATTACTAAAAACGGCTATGCTTAAGGAGGTTGAATGTTTCTAGTATTTATTAAGAGCATGACTTTTTTTCTAGTTTCTCAAGAGATTTAATCTCTGCACAAGTTCTCTTCAATAGAACTAGTATGTGGGCTAGATGTTATTAGTCTGAGCCCTAAAATGAATGTGAAAGCTACGGCAGGCAGCAAACTTACGTGCTCCTGAGGGAAAAACAAGACTGGACAAGGACGAAGGGTGTCATCTTTAACTCACATTGTCTACAAAAGGGATGTTCCTGGGAGCAGGTGACTTTGGAGCCCTTGTACAAAGGGCCCTGGGCTGCATGGCCAGCCTGGGGCTGGAGCTGGGATATCACACAGAGCTCGAAGCACAGGCTGAACTGGAGCATCTCTCACCGCTGCCAGCTTCGCACCGGCCTTGGCTCCCAGCAGGTACTGGACTTAGCCCCAGCTCTGACCTACTCCTAAAATACTCTGCAGATAGAGCCATCGGGCCCAAACTGAAGCTTACAAAAAAATTCCCTGCAATTTTTAACAGGAAACACATCCGGCCTCCATAACAACAATAACTGTCATAATTAAAGACACTCTTTAAAATTTCGTTTGGTTGAGAAAGGAAGTTTTGGCTGTTTGGAGGAAATGCCAATCCAAACCCTTTTTGTGAAAGGAGCCTTTAATGACTTTCAAAACCTGCTGTAACTGTCTAGGATAACTTAGAAACCCAGACTTCTGAAGATGTCTTTTCTTCCACGCAGATGATCAAAGCAAACTCCCTCTTTTTCTGTTTTTCATGTCTTTCACAGATTTCTGTCAATTATACTGAAACCCAGGCAAGCCATTTAGTTCATACTTTGTTATGAAAGAATGTATTTTTCAATTTTTCCAGAGTTTTCACAATATCTTTCCCCTAAGTATGACTGCTGCTGCTCAGAAAGCAGTGAGTTTGGCCAAACCTCTTTCATAGATGAAAACTATAATGGGAAATAAAAACAAGAGCTTCCCCCACCCTGATGGACTCCCATTATTTAGCCCTTTGTTTCTTTCCCAAAATACTTTAAGAGCAGAACGGGCTGTATTCAAACTCGTCTGCCCCAGCGCCGCCTGCAGCTCGGCATCAGGCTGTTTCCCAAGACACTATTGAACATCCAGTTTGTGGTGGAAGCATCTTCCTGTCAGATCTCCCCCTCCCTTGGTTAAAATGACGACCCTCGATGGCAGCAAGTGTGGGGACGTGCCTGTACCCATGCCAGGGTGTCCCACGCTTGCTTCTGGTTAAGTCTAAAAGGTTTGGGCTGGCTGAAAAGCCCAGCATCACTGGAGGAGCAACGTGCAGGGTAACTCCAAGGGCCCGCTTCCCTGTTCAAACCTGTGCAAATTTGGAATCTTCCTGCTCAAGTCAGTGACATGACTTAAGTTTCAAATGGACATCATTCAACGGAAAGTGCTGGCCCTGGGGATTTCAGCTCTTGTGAAAGCTGGCTAAGGATGTGTTTCTGGGGTAAAATTCCCATTTTCTCAGAATTCATGGGCACCCTAAACAATTCCTCACTCCACTCCCAACCAAAAAAAAAAAGAAAAAAAAATCAGAAGCCAACTAGGCAAAGAACAGACGTTAGCTGGATAAAACCAAAGGCAGTTGCAAACTCTTCATAAGTCTGATGAATAAATGATTTAACACTTGCTTGCAAAATCCTGCAAAATTATTGAGGTTTTCCCCTCACTGCTACAATGAAAAGCAAGTCAGGGATTAAGCCACTGATCCACCAAAGAGTTCAAACTCTGCTGAAGGGTGGAAGCCAACAGCGCTGCCAGATACATGAGGTCATGCTCAGAGTGAGATAACTGCGTCCAAATCGCATTCTGAACACAAGTTTGCTTTCTGGTATGCATGTGAAAACCTTTAATTTCTCCATTGACTTTAATTTTACGTTGTTCTAAGCTTGCTAGATTGGCAACTTGGACAAAGATGTTAGATAAATAAATAATAAATAAATAAATGAATAAAAGAGCTTGTTTGCCTAAGAGATAATTTTCTGACTTTCTCTGCTCAGACAAAAACTGCTAAGAAAAAAAGCAATACTGAGCCAGCCAGCATTGCAATGTGACTAATAAAGATGTAACCAAACTAGTGCTCTGTATTTAACATCTGTAGGTGTAGGAGGGTCCACAAGCTGCTGTGAATTGCATCACTAACTTGTTTCTTTCTCCTAAAGTTTCATCCACACCCTTGAATATAAGCAAATTCTGGGTAATTTTGGACCTGAACTCTTTAAATTGGCATCTAGCCTATAGACTAACACTAAGCCACAAAATAGTGCAAGAAAGTGGGAATTTGAATGAAGGAATACTGTGAACTTCTCAGGAAGTCAGAAATGGAGCAAATGGTAATCATAGCTAATGACGGAATGATAATTAATAAATTCACAGGTTTTTCCCACAGTGTGCCACTGCAGTGATTCCAGCTAGGTTTTTTTTCACCTGTGGACCTCATACTACATAGTCAAATGCCTACATTTCATCATCCCTGTTTCATAGATGATGAGATTGAGACACTGAGAGGGTTTCATGCCCAGGGTGATCACTTAAAAAAAACTCAACGAAAAAGCCCAAGTGGTCCAAGTTAGAATCATAGAATCATTTAGGTTGGAAAAGACCTTTCAGATCATCTAGTCCAACCACTGACCCTACTCTACCAGGTCTGCCACTAAACCATGTCTCTAAGCACCACATCTACACGACTTTTAAACACACCTAGGGATGGAGACTCAACCGCCTCCCTTGGGCAGCCTGTTCCAATGTTTGATAACTCTTTCAGTCAACAATTTTTCACTAATGTGCAGCCTAAACCTCCTCTGGTGCAACTTGAACCCATTTCCTCTTGTCCTATCGCTAGTTACTTGGGAGAAGAGACCAGCTCCCATCTCGCTACAACCTCCTTTCAGGTAGTTGTAGAGAGCAATAAGGTCTCCCCTCAGCCTTCTCTTCTCCGAACTAAACAATCCTAATTCCTTCAGCCGCTCCTCATGAGACATGTTTTCCAGATGCGTCCCTGTGCCAGGTTATTGGGGGGCACTGGCCGCATCCAGCTCTTCCTGCAGGTGACGGAGGCCAGGCGAGGGGCAGGTGTCCTGTGCTGGATCATGGCGCTGACGTCCTCGCTCAGCCCTGCCCCAGTGCACAGCTAGACGGGCTAATGCTTTTCTAGAGTACAGGGGTTTTTTATGTGGTCTGTGACACAGCTTCTGGACAGGCCACCACCCTGACACCTTCCTCCGGGATGGTGCTGGGGCTTTCCTGAGCAACAGGGGAAAGAAAAGGGTAAAATGCAGTAACAGAGGCACAGGAACTGGTGAATGGCATCTGAGTAATACCTGAAACAATGGCTGGTTTTAACTTTTAATTAGCTGGGTATCAGGTTAATTGAACTTGTGAGGCCAGAGGCAGGCTGTTCTCAGCAAATAATTCGAGGCATTTGCATTCTCCAACAGCAGAGATTTGGCAGCTGACTTTGCAAGTGAGCCCTGCTAAGGCAGAGTATGCAGCGAGTCTCTTCCGCTAGACCAAAGCAGGGTGAGAGTCACGCCGTTACTGCTCCAGTGAGGCTGTGCTGGTCTGAAGCATTTCCAACCGAAAGATTCACTGAGTAACCCTGCGGACAACTCTTGGCATATTTAATCCTGAAAGATATTGAGATATTGTACCATGCTGATGTAGTTTTTATGTACCAGCAGGGCCCAGATCTAGGTATTCAAGTACCAAACATCTACTGAAAACAGGTAAATCTGGCATTTAAGTATCTCAGAAGATCTTAACCTGAATCCTGAAGTCTTAATTCAACCAAAGACCTTCCACTGACTGCAACAGGACAGAAGAGTAAGGACTGAAGGGTTTAGTCTTAAATTAGAAGGCAAGCAATTTTAAAACCACTGGTAACTGGATGAAACTGCTTCTTTGGGAAACTCAGAGCCACTTTTGTATAGCAGTAGCAGAAATGCTAATGACATTTTTTCTCGCAGATCAGTGACAGAAACAAAAGTATTAAAAAATCAGGTTTTGAATAAGTTATCTACAACTTTGATATCTCAGTGTAGATTTGTGGGCATGCTGAATTTGCCTGTCTGTAATCATTGTCAGATAAAAAAAGACTTCAAGGTAACTGTTTGGGTTAAAAATGATAACTTTCCAGTGATCATCTGCACCCTGTCATTTTGACTTCTTAAGCCTGAATTTTGCAGTGCCTCAGGCAAAAACATTACTGTTACCGTACCTCAGATAAGATGCGGCCTGGCTTTTTTTATATATAATATTTATTGTATATTGGGCATTGCTAAAGGGGATCTTATTTTAACTGAAGCCAGATTTTCTGTAGTTAATAGAGTTAGGAATGGTGTATTATTTTCCAACTTGGACGGGTTATTAATACTTATAAGTTGTGAACATGGAAAGAATTCCCATAAATCTGTGCAGTGCACTGCAGTTTACGGCAGAAGAGATAAAGATGTATGAAAAGCTGCTGAGTGCCTGCGCATTATGTTCAGCCCCTGTTCGAGGACCCGGTTCTGCTCTGGGGCTCTGGGGCGCTCTGGAGGAGAAGACTCCCGCGTGGGGCTGCAAGTGGCTCCCAGGGCCGGCGGGACCCGGGGTCGGCTCTCCTCCTCCCCAAACGCCACTCTCCAGCTCTGCGTGGTTTCCACATGCGTCATGATGGTCCTCTGCCTCCCCAAAGGGTGTGGTTCAGCCAAAAGTGAGAGGATTTAAGCGGGACAATGCAGAAATGTTAAAGGATCGGTAACTGATTGTTTTTCTCCCTCTATTTTAACAGGCAGAGTGGGCAATATATTTCTTCTGTGTTCCTCAAAGGGACGAGCATCATTCTGAAGTTGAAAGGCCTCGCTCCAGTTAACCGGGGGTATCATATTTGGACCTCAGTGTCCTATATCAGATTTTGGATCTAAAGAAAGCGCTATACACCTGTATGTGTAAAGCTGGCCTTTTCCCCTGCTGTGCCATATGTAATCAGGGGTCAGTTTTATTCAGGCTCCTCTTTTCAGTCATGCACGTGCCTCCCTTGCACGCACCAGCGTGGCATTCATGCAAACCAGGTGCACGCAGAAAAGAGCTTTGCTCTGAATATGTATTTAGGCAGCAGTAACTAAGCTCTCCAAATTCTTCTCCCGAGGTGCACAGGGCTTTGTATAAAACCCGGGACAGACTCTCACTCTTATCTTTAATTTCTCTGTTGTCCAGCTCAGGAATCCGGAGAAAATATTCCCACAATACCAGTGCTGCTGCTTCGCTGCATGGCTTTGGGCAACACAGGGAGTGCACAGCCCTACGAGGTGCTGAGGGCTCTGGCCCCCTTCCAACAAAACACTTAAACATGTTATTGGAATCAAAGGAAGGACTCAGTGGGTTCAGTGTAACCAGTTGCTTGTGCATTCCTTGAACAGGGCCGGAGCATTCAGTACCTTATTGGATCCAGTCCTTGATGGTTTTGTTCCAGCTCTCTCTTCACCTCACCGTCTGTAAAAATGCAGGTAATGGTACTCAACTTGCAAGGATTTTGTGAGGTTACACTTTATATAAAACAAAAACTCAGGAACGTGGTTTATAAATGTCAATGTATTATTTGGGGGAAGTGTTAGCAGGAGAACAAATGTGATATAACCACTCTGCTTGCAAAACAGCAATTGCTGTCATTCTTTTACGTCTTCTGTGCATTTATTCTCACTGTACTGTAGAAGGTCACACTGGTATCCCCAGCTTTATGGATGTACAGCTGAGGGAAGCTGACTTCCATAGGTCACAAAAAAATCAATGGCCGTGCAAAGACTCGGGTATCCTGCTCAGGCTGTAACTTCTGAATTGCCTTATCTCAGTGCTATAAATAGCCTGGGTCCCAATTCTGCTTCCACCTACTCTCCTGTAACTCCATCCCATCCATTTACGTGTCACTGCTCTATGTCTCTTGTAGGAAAGCTTACAATTCAGCTTCAGGTTCTCTGCTGCTGTGTCTCATGTTTGATAAGGAGATGATAGATTAGATCACTAAAGCTGAGGTTAGGTAACTAAAGTAAGGCTTACAGCAGACATAAATACCAAAGCAAACAGCCCTCTCTCAAAGATTTACCGCTGTGTTCTACGCAAACCTGGAAGTGGTCTCATATGTGTCTACATATGCATTAAGCACTGATCATATCTGACAAAAAAGCAAAAATGGAAACCTCCCCTAAGGCAAGATCCCCAAATGCATAATTAAGGCACAGAATGTGTGGACGGTCGCATCACTTACACCGGGCGCCGTGGGACACACAGCTGCAGTTTTCTCCTTCTCAGCACTGACAGCTTCCAATATGTGGTGGTGGTGTAGGGGGAGAGGTTGTACCTTGTGCTTTCTTAGTGAACACCACAACAAACTGAAAAGTAAGTTTTCAGTTCAAAAGTGGCTTTCTAACATTTTTTGTTACGAAAAATGTAACTGGCTGGTGTTAAAGACAAGGCATGGGTCTGCCTGGACCTTTGGACCTGGTATTCTTATGGTCTGATGACTTTGTAATTGTCACATCCAACACATGAACGTGGTGAGGAACTATCCAACCCGTCTGACAGTGGCACTTCTGTTCTTAAAACTTATTTTAGCAGCATGCAACAGTAGTTTGAAAAACAATGGATGTTTCCACTTCGTACCACATCAAAGATGTAAGGACTGGCCTTTCATTTTGTCTTCTGGTGAGTCAAAAATACTGTAGCTGTCTGGGAGATGCTATTGAAATATTTGCTTTCAATCAAGGTGGGGCATCTGCACATCTGTACAACTCAGATCACTGTGAGATCTCTACGTGACGAGGAGCCCAATGGTATCCTGGCGTGCATTAAAAACAGTATGGAAACAGTGTGGCCAGTAGGTCGAGGGAGGTCATCCTCCCCCTCTACTCTGCCCTAGTAAGGCCACATCTGCAGTACTATGTCCAGTTCTGGGCTCCTCAGTTCAAGAAAGACAAGGAACTGCTGGAGAGATTCCCGCGGAGGGCTACGAAGATGATCAAGGGACTGGAGCACCTCTCTTGTGAGGAAAGGCTGGGAGACCTGGGTCTGTTTAGCCTGGAGAAGACTGAGAGGGGATCTCATCAATGATTATCAATATCTAAAGGGTGGGTGTCAAGAGGATGGGGCCAGACTCTTTTCAGTGGTTCCCAGAGACAGGACAAGGGGCAACAGACACAAACTGAAACACAGGAAATGCCATCTCAACATGAGGAGAAACTTTCCTTTGAGGGTGGCAGAGCACTGGAACAGGCTGCCCAGAGAGGTGGTGGAGTCTCCTTCTCTGGGGATATTCAAACCCCACCTGGATGTGTTCTTGTCCAGCCTGCTCTAGGTGAACCTGCTTTGTCAGGGGCGATGGACTAGGTGATCTCCAAAGGTTCCTTGCAACCCCTACCATTTTGTGATTCTGTGACAACCTTGTTGAATTCAGCTTTGCTGAGCCTTCCCATCCAGGGAAGTCTTAAAAGACAAAATTCCCTTCCAGGGCTCTGATTCACAAGTGCTGTTGGGTTAGGCTGTGGTGACTGAATAATTTAGCTGGTCAATGCCTTCATGAGCCAGAACAGCTACACCTGATGAGGATTTTGAGTTAGTTCACAGACCAGCACAGTAACATAAATTGAAATAGATGTTGATCTTTTTGCTTGTATACCAGGCTGTAAACACTGAAGGCTTCTGACCAGGCAGGCTGCCTGCTATTCCCACCTTCACATAGGTACCGTAACTTGGGGTAAATAGCCTGGCCAGGTGGGGAGCAGAAACTTCTATCCATCACAACTTGAATTGGCAGAACTTGTGAACCACAGACTGATCCTCTTCTTGTTGAACTGTATCTCATCCACGTTGGTGTAACGGAGGGAGAACTGGCCTCTGAGTGTCTGCAAGTGTGTTGTAAAACTGCACTTCAAAGAAAGCAGCATTGTGAACTGAGTGTGTTTTGATTAAGGGAAGTCCTTATGAAAGGTTTTCAAAACGTCTGGCTGGTTACTTCATTGTTTTACTGACAAACCAGACTACTCCAAAGGACTGTCCACATGTGGGTGGAAACTTGCTTTCAGTGGGTATTTTTCATGAGGTGGATTTGCCTTTGTTACTGGATGTGTTTTTCTCCTGGAGAATGCTTGGCTGTGTGCTCTGGGTGTGGGGCTAACAAGGCGGTTGTTAAAGATGGGTAACAACGCAGCTGGGAGGGTACCTGTCAGCCTACTTTGCAGCAGGCTTGGTAGGCTGCAGAGGCATGCCTTGAACTACTGGGAGTAAAAGGCATGATCCCAGCTTGCCAAGAAGGCTTTAATAACTCCCCATCACTAACAAAAGGAAACACCGAGAGTATCTTTATGTGGGTGAGTCACTCCTTGCAAGCACTGACATGGTAGGTTAACGTTTTCAAGAGCACCTGGATGACTACAGAGCTTATAATGTGTCAGGCGTATGCGATTGCTGTAGTTTTCTTCTGGAGCTGGAGTTAATTTTTAAAGGTGCTGAGCATCTGCCTATACAAGAAAGCCTTAGGAGTCTAACTCACATGTGGCTGCAGCTTAAAATCAGACCTTTGCAAGGGATTGCTGCCACCAGTGCTTGCTGCATTTGCATGAAGGGTGGGTAGAAAGCTCATGAAGAGGCTTGTGAATCTTCTCCCTTTTTGTTCTGGCATTCTATGGTGTGCAAAGCACCCTTTCACATGGAAAGCGGAAGGACACCCATTATGCACCCGAAGCAATATCCTCCACCCAATGCAATGGACTTCATAGCAAAGCCTGTTCAGAAACTGAGCTGGCTGAGCGGAGATGTTCCTTGACCACCAACACAGGAATTTTGGGGAAGCTGCATGTGAGGCAGAGAAGAGTGGGAGGCAGGAAGGCAGAGAAGGGAAAGCCAGCAGAAAGCAAGTGAAGGGGTTGTCACTGGGTCCCTGAGAGGGAAGAGACACTGAACTGACTCCAAGGCAAGTTTGTAAATTATGGGCAAGGATAGCGCATGCTGTTTGCCTCTCCATTGTTCAGAGAAACAGAAATTTATGTACAGTCACGTAAACGAACTAGAGTGCAGCAAGAAATATCCCTGAATTTATCTTCCATTTTTTTTTCCTCTAATAATTGCTTCAGGATCTCAAACTCCAGCAGATAAATATACGGTTACCCTTTTGTCCCCAGTGGTTAGACAGTTTTTAAAGAAGGATACTAAATATTGAAGGAGTGTTGTGTACACACGTGCATGCTGTCTTGGAGATCTTGCGTATGTATGTGCATTTTCCAAGCCCGTTCCCAGAGAGAACGGCGTTACTCCACAAGCTGTACAATGACTTAGTTATTGGGAAAGGCAATCCCATTGTGAATTGAATTGCGCCTGGAGTTATTAAAAAAAATATCAAACATGGTTTTAATTGCTATGAAGGTTTTAGTTGCTTATAGCCAGGAATTTAGCTCAAAATGTCTGCACTCCTGAGTTTAATTTGTGCAAACTTTAATATCTTCATGCAACAAACCACTGAGGTATTTCTGGTTTTAGAACAATATACTAAACCATTCTGACTTCTCCAGGCAGGATCAGTTTAAAGCTTTGATTACCTAAGCTTTAAATCCATAATCTGCGCTCGGAAGAAGGCAGGGGAGGGCAGTTCGCGGTGAGGGGCAGGATTTGCTGAATGTCCAGCCACATATCTCCTAACAAACCCCAAAACAGATTTTTCTGTGGCACGGATGCGTGCGAATTTGCCCGCAATAAAACCGGAGCGGCCTGCTAATGTGGCGGGCCCACGCGTGGTCTCTGACGCCCGGGACAAGTGCCTGTGCTCCCCAGCCCTTGCCCCTTTTACCCCTCGCAGCCGTGGGCGAGTAAATCACAGCTGTCAGTATGGTAGCAGCTTGATTAAAGTTCAGGGGTTTAATAGATCATTTTAAAAACCCCAAATTACTCCCACTCCCTCGTCGATCCACCTGGACCCTTGCCCTAGGTGCATGGCAGTTTTCAACCAGTGCTGGAGAAGCCAAGTCTGGGCCTGAGGTTCCTGCTTATTCCCCGAGGATCCTCGCTGCAGACCTAGACCAACATTCTCAGCTGTATTTAATCTGCTCTGAGACAAGCTGGCTATGAGAAAATGCAAAGGAAAAGGCACATAAGCAAAGACATGGAAAAACTTGGACAGTTGGCCTGCTTTGTTCACTTGGTAAACTGGAGGCCGGCCAGTAACAGCGGAGCTCCCTTGGCGATACAAGTCTGTTCCAATTAATCGTGTTTAACCATTCTAATCACACTTTAGCACATTAATCCTATTTTCAATCCAAAACACATCTGAAAGAGCGGCATGTGGGCCTTTTTATAGCAACCGCAAATCAGATGTAACTGAGAGACATAGGGCCCTAGTTTACTCTGCACTTTCACTGAACTTAAACTTAATAAAATATGTGACTGAGTTGTGGTTGGATTTACTGCATGATGTTGATGCTTCCACATATAAATAGATCCCTTAAGTAACTTAAAAACCTGTCAGAAAGGGCAGTGAAAATTTGATTATAAGGTAACCAGTGTGTGTGTTTTCTAACAATGACATTGCTCCTCTGGTCAGTGGTATTGAGAGAACTTTTAAAATTTAATCTGCTTATGGATATAAATGATGCTACACTTGGAATCACGGGGCTGCGTTTTGTGTCTCAGCTGCTCTCAGTTACAAAGAATTTTATGCTTTGCTTTAACCATGAAAACAAGATAAAGCTGTTATCTTCTCCCAAGTGTGCTTTCTTCTGGCATTTAAAATAAGTTTTAAAACAGCAAAATTTTTAAGTTTATTGTATTTACCTTGCACAAAGTGAAATAATATTTTTTCGATTTGTATCCTGATAAAATTTAACTGCTTTGCATTGCTTCTGTGTTAAAAACCTGCCTTTCAATGAGAGATGATCTTATTAAGGTATAGATCCATGATGCTGCATTTTACTCTGCTCTGTGGATTTGCTTTAAACTGAACAACAGAAACAAGCAAAATAACTTGCATCCAGATATGCCCACCCCCAGAGCTCTTGATGTCTTTGGTGCCTGAATCCATGTTTATAGAGAGATTCAAAAGAGGTGCACTAAACTGTAAATTATGGGGAAGGGTGTGTGTTTGAGCTTTGAATTTAGCTGTGGAGTGGGCATCAAGTTATCAATTCATGCTAAATGAAATATTTAGCAATTCAGAATATGGAAAGGAAAGATATATAAGAAATTTCAGTCTTAAAAAGGAAAATCTTGGACAATTACCAGGATTACACTTGATGTTTGGTTTTCTAAGTAAACACTTCTAGCTTTTTATGTTACAAATAACAATCTGGAAAGATGCATTAGGGGAACCTAAATGCAAACTAGAAATGAGTTTATCCAGGTAAGTAAGGTTTTATTAAACAATTTAATTCATTCCAGTTCTTTTGGAAGAAATTGCAGGTTATGGTTAATGTAGTGTATCAGACAGGAATAGCATTCACAGAGCCACCTGCATTTAATATACAACTGTCAGAAATCTCTACTCACTACCACTTACCCAGAAAGAAATATGCAACAATTTGATCAACCCAGGACTTTTTAATATTTTTTTAAAAATAATAATCTTTTTTTCTGAATACAATGAAAATACAGACTCAATTCATGGGATTTCACTCTTCAGTAGAATCTATGTGGCTTTTGAGCTTATTGAATTAACTGTCATTTGGGCCTCTTCTGTATACTTTAGTAGGCACTGGAAAATGCTATCCACTGGGACTGTAACCAAGTAGAGAATTAAGACAATGTATTCAAGGCAAGTCTTAAAAATAAGCTTTTCCAAATATCATGAAATACGGTCTGAAAAAATAAGTTAGTGCTAGTGATGCCAAAGCCTGAAAATCCTTGGGTTAAAGATACCAACTGATGCATGGAATATTACAAAATTCCATGACCTTCTAATAGAAACAGCTTATCTAGCAAGTATTTCTAATATTCTTCAAAAAGGAGTCTGTTACTGGTGAAAAAAAGCAATTGGGTGACCTGGTATCTGTGGTGGTAGAGCAGAAAACAGTGAGCTGACAGTTTTGGTCTTCTCCCCCATCGCTGATGAACAGCACGACCTGAAAAAATCTGAAACTATTTTGCTCCCTGCTTGCCCTGAAAAATGGGGACAACCCAAGGGAGGCCATGAAGGTTGGTTTTACCAAGGCAGAAGCTTTGGGATGCCTACTAGACCAGGCCACCTTCATGGAGAGATGGAGGGGGAAGACTGCTCTAATGGGAAGTTAGGAACAGTGTGAATTATTTATTTTTCACAACCTATATTGTTTCCTTCAAAAACTTGGCACAGTGGAGTGAGTTCAGTTTAGATTTTAAGGGGGAGCTAGGAGGTAAATGGGCATAGCGGTAAGTACTTCTACATACCCCCGAAAATAAACTACAGCCAGCAAGAGCTTGTTCACCTATGCTTCAGGCAAGCGGTGATACTCTCTTGTCTTCTGTAAAGCAAAACCACTAAGGGACCAGAGGTTTAGTGTATTAATCTTTCTCCTCCTGAAGTTTCAGTTTTTGCCGTCTACTTCAGCAGAGCCAAGATTAAATCAAAACCTACCTACAGTCCCAATTCAGCCACAAACTTTAACAAGTGCCGTGGGACTCTGCTGAACCAGGAAGAAAAGAGGTGGATAGATTTATTCCCTTTCCTTTATTAGGAAACCTTTCCATAATTTGTAATAATTCGTCTTCTGAAGGGAAGCTCTGCAGCAGAGAAGGAGTTGTCCAGTGTGTGCTGGCTGGCCAGGCGGCAGCGTGGAAGCGCCGTGGCTCCGCACTCCACAGTCCGGCTTTTGGCACCCCCCTTCGCTGCACAGCTGCCTATGTACAATATCCATCCTCAGCAGCCTGGAAAACCTCTGAGGCCAAGCAAACCATGTACACATCAGCAGTGGGTACCCGCTCATCCCTAATATCATGGAGTCCTCACTGTGCCCATCTCTTTTTTTCATTAGCTCCCAAAAGTGATTCCTCCATGGACTGATCACAGAACTGTTGCCTCTAACAGACCTTAAACTGCACCTTGAATTTTGGTCTGAAAATGTTTGCTTCCTTTAGGGTAGGTGTTGTCCTTGTACTGGAGCACAGCAGCTCCTTATGTGTTCCCAAGGACTTTGTCTGTTCAGCAGGGAAAGGAGACAATACAGGTAAAGGTATTGGGAACTGGTATGTGTTTAAGTATTTTGACATTACAGCAAAAATATTTCCCAGAGCAACAGGTTAAGAAATTAGAGTTTGGCCAGCTTTTCAGAGAGGATATTCTGGTTGCTTAAAAATGTATTTATTTTTAACCACTCTTTCAGATAAACTCAGGATCAGAATATAAACAAAGTAACTGAAAATGGAAGTGATAAAGTAAGAAACAAAGGTGTAAGTGTAGTTACTTGGCCACCTCCTGGATTTTACAATGCAGTGGATTCCTTAGGCTCAGCATTACACTCCTGGTCTCCATGGGTA
The DNA here is from genome assembly GCA_008921705.1 of Burhinus oedicnemus. Taxonomy (NCBI): domain Eukaryota; kingdom Metazoa; phylum Chordata; class Aves; order Charadriiformes; family Burhinidae; genus Burhinus; species Burhinus oedicnemus. The sequence continues at coordinate 2,456,427 of VFFE01007008.1, forward strand.
GGATAGGAAGGCCTAGATTATTTGCTTAGTTTCACTGATAAGAAACTGGAGTAACTCCAGTAGTTTAGATTTGGATCCCAATTACAGTAGTTTAAATCCTGTAGTAACATTATTAATCTCTAGGCAGCTTCTGGAGCTTATCGTGATTGATATCCATGTAAATGAGACCACAGCCTAATGCCCAGAATCAGTTTGGAAACTTTTCATAATATTAATTTTAATTGAGGTTTAGTTGGTCTCTAATCTCCTTCAACCCCCTGTATTAGCAGTAGATGCAGATGCAGCCAGTGGTGTAAGACCTGCTGTGGAAGCTCCCTAATTCTCCTTCAGGAAGGGCATAATTCCTTTGTCCTGGGTTCTTGGAGAAGAAACTTCCTTTAAAAGGGCTGCTTTTATCTTTATCCCAGGATAAGACTTTTGTACCCAAGCCAGTTCTATTCTCCTGAACAGAAAAAAACTTGAATTCATATCTAACCTCTTGGAATGGCTTGGAAACTCCTGCTTTAGACACAGTCATATATTCCACCGATGAATGAAGGGGATATCATGTCATGGTCCTGTTGACTACCTGGTAAATGCTAATGTGAAGATTTTGTGTTGAATGCACTCCACATGACTCAGCTTGCTGCTATTCCTTTTCATTTGTACTGAAGAAGCAGACAACGACCTGCTCTGTGCTGTTGGGCACATCAGAGGCTTACAGGGAAAAGATGGCCCCAGTCCCCCAAGAGATCACAGCTCAAGCTTAAGGCATGGTTGCTCTTTACATTAGAGGGGCTATAGCCCACTTTCTTTCCAAAACTTTTGGATCAGCAGACCACTATCAATCCTCAACACTTCTCACAGCCCATATTTACAGTAAAGCTTTTAACTGAAGCATGATTAAATCCACTGCTTAGTGCAGCCCAGCCATGGATCACTTACCATGGCCTCATGATGTCCTCTAATGAAACATGGAAAATGATGGTGTTTATGACCAGCTCTTCAATGGGTATGACAGAAATGAAGATCTTATTAAAACTGCCGATTGTGTTCTTACCATTTCCTTTAAAAAATTTTTCTTGTATATACCATTTGTTTCTTGACTAAGGAATATAATTTCTAGATTACCGACAGGCCAGTCTATATGATGGATAATACCTGTCGGCTTGGACTGAGATCAGTGCGTAGTATGTGTCAAACGCCAGCAGAAGTGCGCGGAGCACCTAGAAAAATGCTGCAGCCTTTATCTTAGGAAACAGTACACAACCTGTATGCATGGAAGTACATACAGGTACCACCTGCTGTCAAGACACCAGATCTTAAGACATGAGACTGGATTTCGCAAGCATGGAAGTGCACGAGACCTCAGCCCTGGACAATTCTCAGTTTGTCTAGAATATTATAAACTCAACAAGAAAGCTTATTTCCTGACACAATACTTATTCTGCATGACAGCAGAAGCCCCAGGGAGTAAAGGAGACAGGGCACGTTGGTTTTAGGCACAAGAACTTCCAATCAGCCAGGCAATGGCTATAGGGAGAGGTCAGTGAGGTATTAAAGGAAACTGAGGCCAGCTTCAGGATTTTGCTTCCTTGTGGCAGTGCTTTACATTTGAGCATATTACGTATTTTAATTGCAGTAGAGTCACACAGTTTTGTGGGCTGGGTGGTACTAATACGTGCTTTTCAAACTAGGTAAGCATCTGTGTTTGTATTGCTCAGTAACTATTGTAGTTCAACCGTTCAATATTGCCCAACAACAGTACTGCGGTGCTGGGGCATCCCAGGTGTGAACAAGAACTACAAGGTGCTGAAAAAATACAGAACAAAGAGATGGCCCCTGCCCTAAGGACATGGTCCTAGAAGATAGGAGAGAATAGATGTGAGAAAATTTAAGAGATCAATCAGGCCAGACCAGTCTGAGTGGTTATTGGACAGCACATTAGTAAAATCGCTTTACATTTACTTAATGCTGGGCTGTACAGAAATGGACCATATTTCTTAATCAGGATTAGGATTTCTTTTTACAAATATTTTAGCTTATTTTATAAACTGCTAGGAGATGTCCTAGCAAAGTCTCTGTAACTCTTTGCACAGGGTGATATGAGGAATATAGAGTTCTTCATAGTTTCTTGTGCATGTTGTGTTTTTAATGCATTAAAAAAAATAAATGTAAATAATTTCTTTTACAGATTTGTACTTAGATGAAACCAAAGATGCAGGCTTTATAACTAGCCAATCATTATAGCTGCAAGCTTGCAGCCTTGGGGATTTTGGACAGGGGAACGATCATAATCCCATCTCCAGAAGGGTTGTTCCCTTAGGCGTGTTTGTTCAGCGATGCTGCGTGTTGGCCACACAGATCTCGGCATACTCAAGTTTTATTGTACCCTTAAGGAACTGCTGCTGCCCGGGGTACCCCTCTTTGATCCAACTTTGCAGAATGACAGCCTAAAGAGAAATGCAACAGGCTGCTGGGCCTCCAGCCCTGTGTCAAAGCCACTATGTCACTGAAATGCCACATAGTGTTTTCACTTTGGGCGAGAATTTCAGCCAGCTGCGTTTGGCCTTTTCACCCGCGTCTGCAGAGACATAAATACGTCGGTGTGCTTGCACGTTAACTCAAACACGGCCGAGGCTGGCTGTGCAGCTGAGCACCCTGCTATTTTAAAAAAGGGAAAACAAACCCTAAACCTTATTATGGATGTAGTTAAAATTAGAAATAGATCCAAGTGGAAACGTGGGGAATGAATCCAAGTTGAAATACAGAGGCTGAACCTGCATTTTCACCCTGCTTTCGTCTGCAGCCCTGAAAAGCGAGTCTGGGGTCTGTATGAAGTGCGCACAGGAGGTTTGGGACAGGCTCGTCCCCAGCTGCGGTTAGCAATGGTCCCCATAGGGCAAAACGCAGGCTCACAACTGAGATCTATGTTTTCAGCCCTCTTTGGCTTGGTTGAGGCGTTATCAAAAGAAGGGTGCAGTGCATTTGATGGCAGGGCCATCTGTTTGAGATTAGAAGAGAGAGGACTCCATGCCCTACTGCACGGATACAAAGATGTGGCCTCCAGCTCTGTACCTCAGTCCTTGTTCTCACCTGGCTGTGAACCAGCGGGGTGTTTGCAGCAGATTTAGAGCTATGCAGACTTCGTCCAACATCGCCGCACTTCCCACAAGCGCGGCATCCCGAGGGGGCTGTAAGGGCAGCCACATGCCCTCTCCTAAACTGCTTCCAAAGTACATTTTTAACAAAGCTGCAGCAAGCTTCCTTCCCCCCCCCACCTCCCTTTTCAGTCCAGCTACGCCTGATGAACAAGACTGAGAAACCCAGGGCAAACTCACTGTTGATTTACGGAGTTCAGGAGAGCGAGGATACTTCTCATCTACGCTACAGCCTCTGTGCTTTGGGGAGCAGTTCAGCAGCTGGGCTCCACCATGAAGCTCTCTGAGCAGCAGGCGTTCGCTGCTGGTGCCTGAGCAAGATGAGGTCCACCTCTGCCATGCTGCGATGCATCTTCCACCTGCAACCGCAGCCTGGGCAATGTCGGTCTCTGGAAAGCAAAATGATGCCCACAATCACTTCTTCCCATCCCATCCAGTTTCCGTGCAAGTAGGCACTTGGATAATGGACCTACTGTGCGTTTTCAGAGGGATGTGAGGAACATGGGGCTTTTCGAAGGCAGAGGATGGGCTCAGAGCTCACCACTGAGGTGTGTTTGTTTGGGTTTGACAAATTTAGGTTTTCCTTTGCAAGCCCAAACCTTCCTTTTGAAAGTCTTTGAGTTCCAGCTTTGAATTCCAGCTGCCTCAATTTCAGGCAGGCAGATTTTGAGTCAGATCGCTGCGGTTTTGGTTTAGGGTTATATCCACAACTGAAACGAGCCTTAATTTAGCCAGTTCCTCTTGGGAAGAGGGCCAAAATACTGAGGTTTCTGCCATCTTGAGCACAACCTTCAGAAGAAATGCTCCTGAAGTTTCTTTGCTGTCAAATTCAAGCCCTTCACGCTGCTTCAGCATGACATCCCAGGTTAAAATCTAAGCAGAACAGATCACAGCCTGAATCCTTGAACTTTTGTGGGTATTGGGCAGGCAGGGATTATAGCAAACAGCGTTCACCCTGCACTTTGCTTCCTCATCATGAGTTGAGATTTGAGACGGCTGCAGTTCTCGCTCCTTCCCGCTGTTCTGGCCTTGGAGATTTTGATTAGGAAAAGAAATAGAAATGCCAGCAAAATGAGTGGAGAGAAGAGGAAATTGCCAAAACCAAACTGCCTTGGGACATATCCTAACTGAAGTGGTACAAGAGCAGAAAAGACGTGGCCCTGTTGTGTCCGTATTTTTGGCCTCACACCTCTCCAGTAGAAACGGGGATGTGCCGTGGGCAGGGGAACTCATGCTTTCATCTCACATTTGATTTTGTTTGTCCTGGTAGATGAGCAAACTGCCTCAGGCACTGTTGTGAAGTCCTGCTTTGTGTCTGTGTGGAGGCACCTGTCCTAGTGGCCACAGTGGGGAATGATTCCGAGTTAAAAGCCGTGTGCTCTCGGAGCTGCCGTGGGTGGAAATCTAGATCTTTCTGGAGAGTACCTGAGGGGCACAGAAAGGTGCTGAATGAAGGGTATGAACCTCTTGGGGCTGGCACAGGACAGGGGTAGGAGAGTGCCACTATGATGTGTGACAGTATAATCTCTGTAGCTCTCTGCATCCAAAATTTAGGAGCTGTTCCTTCAGACTGTGTTGCCTGGAGAAGGTTTTTCAAAAAAGTTTGACAAGATAAATCTTCTTGGGTTCATCACCGGATATATTATTACATAGCAGCAGCCCTTTTGCTTGAAATAGATTCCCAAGGCCTCCTTCCCTGGATGAATAGCGACATCCTCTAGCGCAGGAGTGCCTTGGCGAGAGGAATGTTTTCCCAAAATGCTGTTCTGGCCATTGGCTCTTTAAATATAGCAAAGAGTAGCTGCAGCAGCCCAGAAGCAACTGCAAGCCATTTTAGGTCCTGTCATCACTCGCTCTGTCTCCTCTTCCAGCTGGTAGCTCTTGTCACGTCTTTCTTTCCTTGTTCCAGAGGATTCTCCGGGTGTTCATAACTATTCCTTATTGCTTCTAATTATTCAATCGATCCTAACATTTTCTACCCTTTCTCCTGCGTGTGACGGGGATGGGTTGCTGCTTTTTCTCTAGCGACTCAAGGGGGGAGCGCCTCGGGAGGGCAGATGGGAGAAATATCTATATTTAGCGGTGTTGATGCTGACCGCAAAATCCCTGCTGTGCTTGTGTTAGGAAACCTGCACTGGGATGCATTTTGGTGTGAACCTGGGGTGACTTTCTCTCCCGTGTTTCATAGCTTTACCGGCCTGCAGGGGACAAACCTCCGTGTGCTCTCTGGATCAGCTGCAGGCTGAGAGCACGACCAGGGGAGGAAAGGGGATCGCCTCGCCTTTGGACTACACATTTGTTATTGTTTCATTTTAATTGTCCCTAGTAATTCTAGACTGCAAGCTGCTCTGCGCGTCTGGGGAAGCATGACTGTACAAAAGCTTCTTTTTTCTATTTGAAGTATTTTTCCTTTCATTCATTCTTCAGCTTTTTTTTTCTGAATCTTCACATCCTTTTTTTTTTTTTATCTTTACAAAGAAACGTTACCTTTCTTCTTTTTCTTCTAAGCTATCATTTACTCGTTGTTGAAATGGGGAGCACAGGAAATGGTAATTATTGCTACTTTTCACATTACATAAGGATACTGCTCTGTCACAGCTGCTGGCCATATGACCAGCCTTTCTTTGGGGAAACCCTGCTTGGTTTCCCGGTGTAATTCTGCACTCATCCAAAACCTGCCCTTCTGCTGTTATGGGCTCCCGTGAAATGGACATTTTGTTATGAATTAGGTGTAGACGTTGCAAAGAAGTTTAAAAATAATGAAGGTCCTGACATCAAGATATAGGAAAAAATGGGTTTTTCTTCTGACAGGATTGCAGAGGTAATGATTTTAGTGAGTAGCATCTTTCAACATTTTAAGAGTTTGAACTAAGCAGAAAAACAGCATTAAATTTTGAATCCCATTCTTTAAGTGAAAATGGGATGTTTTAGTTTAAGGAGAGATACAGGCTTTGGGTTGTGACATTGGCTCTATACTCACAAAGCTGTGAGCTCGTTTCTAAAAATCTGCTAACAGACTGTTGCACAGAGAAAGTTACTGGAATATGGGGATTATGGAGATAGGGAGAATATGGAGATATGTGGATTTTTATGTCTTCACATACCCCTTTGATCTCTTCTGAAGCTCCTAGACAAGTGTGTGGAGTTGCATGTTCACACCACTTACAGCTCTGTTGCAGAAGTATCTGCCACGTGAAGAGGACATTTTCGGGAGCTGTGGGTGAGGCTGGGATGGAACCGCCTGCCCCAGCAAAGTGGCCCCAGTGCAGGCAGCTATGCCAGTCCATCAGCAGTTCTGGAGTTCAGCATCTCCTCCTGCTCTGCTTGTGTAGAATTTGCAACGGTATCTTCAAATGAACAAATACGCAGGCAGGGGCTAGAAGCCAGGTCTGCTTTTTCTCCAGGGCTCAGCCCAAAGCACCGCATTGTGGTGGTTGGGCCATTCTGATCTAAGAGAGCGGTGGCTCTAAACCTTCAAGCTTGGGAAGGACTCCAGAGCAGGTCTCCCACTTCATGGGTGGGTTTTGTAGCCACTGAGTCATTTTGGGAAGCCTGGCTCCTATTGCTCCAGCCCTGTTTTTGACTGAGAGTAGCCATTGACTGCCATGCCCTCACCTTGGTGCTGCCAGTGTGCGCTGAACCTGCCAACTGGAGGTACTCATCAGTGAAAGAACAGCTGATTTGGTTACCCCAAGTGGATTTGTCTTTTCCAGGTGCTAAAAACTCGACTTAGCCTTGATTGATGTGCCTCTGGGCTTATGGGATAGCTTTGTTTTCCTCAAAGCTGTGGTTAAAAAGAAGCTTTCTTCAAGCCCCAAGGCACCCAAGCAGCTAGACTGGCTTTCTAAGTTCACCTGGTTGGGTTGCCAAATCGTGCCCAAGGGACACAAGTCTTTGAGTGTTTCCTTTGCATGATTTCTCTTCTGCCCCTGTGTTCACCCCTCTCTTTTGATACAACCCATGGAAAACCCAAGGGAATCCCCTCTGAGGGTAGGGGTTATCCAACACAGTCCTTCCATGGCATGACGGGCAGCACGGCTGTGCATGCAGACATGAGGAGGACACGTTGACTGTGGAGCTACAGGAGCACCAAACAGCTGTACGGAGCAGTAACACCATCCAAGGTTGCGGTAGGCGGGAGCTTCTTCAACTGCCATAGAGAAAATGTTTGTCTGCTTTAGTCCTTGGATGAATCAGCTTTGATGTCTGTCAAACAGCGTTGTCTATTTGTCAGTGGGCAGTTGTTTCTCCTTGGCTGATGGACAGACAAATGCCTGTGGGTAGGCAGACACATGACATCCTGGATACCAGAGTCATTTTTTTCCCTTTTCCAAGAAATGAAGGAATCGCCTCTCTTTGTACTGGGAGCAATAAACCACTTGCTGAATGCAGGTCTCCAGGCCTGAAATGCAAATGGTTCTGCTGCTATTATCAAGCTTTCTTTTCTTTTTTTCTTCCTTCTTTCTTCTGCAGGTCAGCTCTTGAAGAATATTCAAGAAAATGTAAAGCAAGAGTAATAGCGTAAGGCTCAGGTTTTGTCTCACTGGACGCAGAGCTCCTGCTGACATATTATACCCCCAAAGCAATTGAGGGATCAGACTGGGAGCATTAAGGGGTGGTATAGAAAGAATACCAAGGTGGGGAAGGGGGAGAAATGGGTGAGTTTCCCTTAAACATAAAACTTGCTGTTAGGCTAACAAAACAATATGATACATCTGGGTTGATTTTCTCCTTGGTGATAGAGGATTGGTCTAACAGCTAAGCCTTGGTCATGGCTGACTTGGACATACTTTAAACTCTTCGATAGGGTTCTCATATCTCTTTCTCTTTTTCTAAAATCATGACAAGAGGAAAGCATTTATTACCAGGAAGGCTGCACCCCTAGGCAAGAACTAGTCATCTTTGATTTAACTTTCAGCTGAAGCTGGTGAATTAAATGTAGTTTTGTTTTTATCTGTTTGCATGGAAGGCTTCCAGATAAAACAACTGTTTTAGTGACCTGTGCACTTGTATCATGTTAATTAGGTTTGAAAACTCATATATTGTTTTCATAAGGCTATTACATTTTCTGTAATTAAATTAAGCAAAAAATAAGGATGCATGGCAATAATATTTATTATTAATACCAGACTCGAAAGGCTTACAACATGTGAATTGAAGGTAAGGGCCTTGAAGACAGCATGAACTTCAAAACAATGTCAAATAGCCTAGTTTTTCAGCAAGTCGTTACTACATGTATTTAAAGAAAGCATTGATAGAGTGAGAAATAGCCCACTGAACAGACAGGCTTCTGGTCCCATTTGAAACTGGGCAGTTTCTGGGATCCTTACTGTCTGAATGGGAACAAAACTTTAATCCCAGTTAATCGGGTAGGGATATGATCCTGTCTTGTGTCATGTGTCTGAGCGGGGGATAAGGCCTTTGGAGGCCGTCTGCGTGGTCACCCTTCCTGGGAGTTGGGGAGGAAAGGGGACAGCATGGGAGCACCTGAAAGGGTATGTCAGTGGTAGGGGCAATTCAGGTGGCCTGACTGCATGAATCCTGTGTGTTGGCTCAGCACGGGAACAGCCATGCTATGTCAGACCAATGCTAGGTACCTAGCCCGCTTGGTCTCCCATCTTTGGTGGTAGCCAACCATAGATGTCTATGAAGGAGTACATGTATACAAACAAGGCAAAAATACTCCCCAGAATACAATCCCATCTTCCAGTGATATTTGGTTTAGGGATTTTCTGAGACAGAGGCTGTCTCCACATGATAGCTGTCTTTTCTCTTTTATCCAGTTGCTGTCTGAACTTGAGTTAACTTTTGATAGCTACCTGCAGATTGTATGAAGCACAATTTCCTTTGGTTTGCTCTGAATCTGGAACCTGCTTCTTTCCTCTCTTGGTTGGTATCTCTGGGAAATGCCATGCTACTCCTGGTGAAAAGCATCTTAGTGTGTGTCCAGTCCTGCACAGGCAGGGTGGCAGGAGATGAGCTTGTGTCAGTCCATTTCCTAGCCTCTGCCAAGTGGTGAAGGCAAAATTTTGCCTTCAAAATACATTTAAAATAAGTAGACATTAAAATAGACCCGTGCTGTGGCTCTGACCACGGAGCTGAGAGCCAGCCCAGCTAACACACTGTTTGGGAGCAGATGTTCTGTATCGCTCTTGGTGTGCCGGAAAGCCACTGGGCTCCGACTGCAGCTTAGCACAGCTGGACTATCCCACATGGCCAGGCTCTGACACCAGCAGCAGGGTGGCCAGCGGCTTGTATTTCATAAGGTTCCTAGCATTTCAGTCAAGGGCAAGGACAAAGGCAAAGTGCCCGGGCTGCCACTGCCTGGCTGGGAAAGGCCCTGCAGGGTTGGTGGGCAGCAAGATGAGCACAGACCCACTGAGGAGAGGCTGTTAGACCAGGGTTTGTTCAACCAGGAGGAGAGACAGCTTCAGGGGAACCACACAGCAGCGCCCGGTTCCTACAGGGAGGTCATGGAGAAGATAGAGCCAGGCTCTGCTTAACACTGCATGGTGGGAGGACAAGAGGTGACAGGCGTACATTGAAACTGGAGAGGTTCAGACTGAGTACAGGGAAAGGGAAACACTTTCTGTGAGGACAGTAAGCGGCGGGACATGTTGTCTGGAGAGGTTGTGCAACCTCCATCCTTGAAGGTTCTCCAGACCTGTCTGGACAAAGCCCTGAGCAACCTGTTCTGACCTCATGGCTTTGCCCAGGGTATTGGACAAGAGCCCTCCTGGGGCCCCTGCCAGCCTGAAATACCCTATGGTCCTATAAAATATTTCTTGTGACTGAGGGTGTTTAAATTATCTTTCTTATGTAGGTTTTCTGGTGTCTAATAAGGCAGCTTTTTTCATGGTGGAGAAAATACTGGAGTTTGTCTTCTCCAGAAGTTTGCCTGTTTGCATGAAACACAGGAAAGTAGTATCTTAGAGACCTTCCACCTCTGTCAAGTTCAGCTGAACTTTGCTGAGGGGATCAAAAGTTCCAAGGCAGGGACGTGCAGACAAACAGATACAGGTACACATGGAAACAACATGACTGCAAAAACCTCATTTTCTTAGGTAAGTAGTCTAATTTCCAAAAATGGACAAAGGTTTGAGTGAAATGTAATAATTGCTGAACAAGTTCACCTGGCACTATAATGTAAAGATAATTAAAATAAGTAGTCCTTCCCTGAAAATAAATTCATGGCAGCTAATTGTGGCTGAGGTATGCTACAGTACAAGCAGACTTTGCATGCCTTGTAAGCAGAATATTCTGAACTGGCTTGAGTGCATGCACATCAATCAGCCACGACTAATCTCATGGTAAACATATACTGTGGAACAGCAAAAACCATCACTTGGATCCTCTAAAGTTTAATTAAAAACCTATGAGAGATTTTTAAACACTAAATGAGATTGATTATCAAATGTGGTCATAGCTGCAGCAATGATATTTGTGATCGTGGGCTGTGTCCTTTAACGATGTATAATTCTGGAGGCTCATACGTTTTGTTATTTTAAGGGCTACTTTTAACCTGTTCTTACAACGGTGTTTTGGGCCCAGGCTATCAGTGGAAATAGATTTCTTGTAGTATATTACTTTGCATGCTTACAACAGTATTTGGATAGATATGTTGAGCAGCTGCATTTTAAAGCCTCTCAAAACCATAGCTGTCCCGCAGTATTATTGTGTAAGGCAGGTTTATGAACCAGAGACAGAGGTTCCCTGTAAAAAGAGGTCTCTCTTTTACCTTAACTCTGAAAGTCTTTGCTATCCCTTGACCAAGTTCTTCTCTCCAGTTGTCCTGCAGGATCCCTTCCTTCTCCCTGAGCTGCCGGTCGCGGGCCCCGCAGGCTCCTCTCCATCCCACCGCAGGCTGCGGTCCCTCTGTGCCGTGTGGTCGTGCAGTCCCCTGCAGCAGGACCACCTGCACTGCTCCCAGAACTTCTCCCTGGCCATTATTTAGCTGAGTCTCCAAAGGTCTTTTGGTGGTGACCCCCATGCCCTACTCAGATACGTGCTTTTAGGAAATGCAGTGTCGCCGTCCCCTCTCCTGTTGCCTTTGCCTAAGGACGAGCCGCTGGCAGGAGAAAGAACCAAGATCCACCCCCACTTCTCTCCTGCCTTACACAATGAATAAGCAGTAGTCACAAGATGAGAATCTGTGCGTTTATTTTCGTGTCCGCAGCAAGAACAAAATTATTTCAGTAAAATTCTTTAAATTCATTTTCTCACACTGCTGAAGTTGTGCTTTGAGAGGTTTCTGAATAAAACAATCAGTGGCCTCACTTGGGATGGATGATGGCTCTTTGGAAATTATTTTGGTGTAAGGAGAGCACAAACAAAGCTTTTTTTTTTTTTTTCTTCTGGGCATCAACTGCTGGCAGAAGTAGATGAAAACAGCTTCTCACACCATACCGCCTATTTACGTTTTCCATATGCTGGATTTTAAGATTATAGGGTTTTAGATTCTGAGTTTGCATGTTGTATTTTACATAATAATGAGTTTGTGTCTGAGGCTGAGTTGATACATGAGAAAGCAGAACCACTACCACCACCACCCAGAAAGTGGGAAGCAACAACACACATCTTGGAAAGAAGCTCTCAGTAAGCTCTTCACATTTTTTCCAGGAAGCATCTTCAAGTTCTGTTTTCTGCCATGCAAATGGTATCTGCTTTTGGGCTGCACAGAAGCAGTCTGTCTTCCTACTTTCTGGATTTGTTTCTGGAAACCTCCTAGTAAAGAGTCAGATTTTTCATCATAAATTATTTACTCTATTACAAATCATTCATCCCAATAAATTCTTGTTTCAGTCCTCGACTATAGCACTTTTGCACCTCCTTGTCATCACAGAGTGACCTTTTACTGCCTGCTTTAGCTGGAGAAACATCACTTCAGCAAAAGGGAATCCTTGCGTACTGCTGTTCTTTTAACTATTTGTTTCCCCATTACAAGGAGTTTCTCTGTGTAAAAGGGGGTGCACGTGTCTGTGTAGTAGGGATGTTACTAGGAGGTTGGATTAGGTGATTTCCTAAGGTCTTTTCCAAACTGAATTATCTTGCATTTAAAAAAAAATCTCCTTGATCTCCTTCTGAAAATGAACTCAAGGCTTGAATTTCTCCTGGTTCTTCCCATTTTACATTATTTGTCACTAAGCGCTTGCAGAGGAGATATCTGCCAAGGTTTCACGTAGCAGAGTGCCACTCTGGGCGTTGCAGTACCCGGGTGTGCATGGGGAAGTGGTCCTTCAGCATCTGTGCAGTGCCGCAACATGCTGCAAACTTTTGTTTCCTCCATCTCTCCCTACTTTAGCTAATAGCAAACTTGAAGTAACTTGTCTTTGCCACCGCTGAGAGCCCATTTGTGGATGGATCCAGAAACTGAAGTTCTTTCTTTCTCTCAAAAGTCCCTTAATGTGTTCAGAGACACTTTCAGGTCACTTCTGCAGTGACAGCTGGCATCAAACACTTCCTTGAACATACCGGTGTATAGATCCATCACATGTTGCTTGGTCCTAACCTCCTGTCATCCCAGGACTTCTCCTTTGCCCTGTGTAGCAGAGGCCTTGAAAAGATCAGTGTTATACTGAGCAGAGAATGTGAATCTCATGTGTGGAGGAATGCACATTTTACACCTCAGACTCAGTGACCAGTTGTGCTCAAGCTGGATTCATACACTTTTGCGGCTTACAAATAGACTTTGTCAGTTGACCTAGCTGTAAGACGTATTTCAACACAAGTTCTCAAAGGAAAGAGAACCATAAGCATTTGCCAAACTTTTCATGTTAGAAAGCGCTTAATATTTATATTTATGGCATGTTAATAATGAAGACAGAACATCTCTAAATAACAATGTCTGACCACGAGCTCAGGATAGATATCTGTAGATGGATCTTGCACAGTTTCCTGGTCACTTGGAGTGACTGGACAAGTTCAAACTTCTTCAGTAACACTGGTTTCACCAATTTCTGGCATTAGAAAGAGAGGATTATAAGGGTACAGAATACGGCAGAACATCTTATTACTACATTGACTGAGAATGAACATGGATCTGCTGCTACAAAGAGCTACAGTAAAACTTTGGAGACATGAAATATGTCTGAATTCTTCCGCTTGAGGACAGCTGTAATTATAATGAGCTTGCAAAAATAAGACTGCAAGAGTAGCCTGTTCTCTTCCGCTATCTGGGATTAAACATAAATGACTCATAGTGCGGCGTAACACTACCTTTCCATTGAGAGGAATGTCAGTTCTCCAGCTATATGATAAATCATTACAAGTTTATTAGGGAATGGAGAATGAGAGAAATGGTCTTCCATTATATGTTTACCCAATTTGTGTCCAGCTGCTTTAAGAACACCCTATTCCTATTTAATATCTTACCAGGCTTTGCTAAATCCATCTGTTCTAAAGCAGTATTGTGTTAAGCACAAAATAAAGAACCCAAAGCAGGCACCAGCTGCAGTTACCAATAAGCAGGCTATTGAAATCCACTTACTCTAGCTTACTAGACACTTATGAGAAAGAAAGACCATTCTAATATATTTAAGGCTAGAACAAGCTTGTGTCTCCTTGGCTAAGACGAGCAGCCCTGATGATCATAGCTGGTGGTCTGGATGGCAAGAAAAGGCAGGACGGTCTAGTAAAAGCTCCTTTGACTTCAATGGCAATATGGATTTGGCCTCGTGCAAACAATGGGAGTATGTGAAACTAATTATCCACCCATTGAGGTTTTTTCCTCCACCTTCCCCCTTTCTAATTTCTAATGAATGTAGATAATTGCTGTGTTCCCACTAACACGCAGATTAGGCCTCTGGGATTAGGCTATGTGATTGAGTAGCTAATACGAAGGGTAAACGCCTCTGGTGTTCCTGCTAAATGCATTCTTGCTAGGAAGTTAAATAATCACTCTACTAAAGCATTACTAAAAGATTAAAATACTTGTTTTGGAGACTTCTAGTAGATTTCAATAGTTTCTGACGTACTGTGACATGCTTCAGAATGTTCATTTATATACAGTTTGATTTCTTTTGGTGATTGTCAACTTAAGTTACTAAGAGAGGAGAATATTTTGTACAGAGAAGGGAAGGGGGTGGAGGGAAAGCAATATATTAGAAACATGAGTAGGTGCCCTGGCTTGCCCATCAGTCTTGGCATCATTTTATTTATACATTTTCTAAAGGATTAGAAGTAATCAGTTCCAGAGGATGTGCTCTGGAGTATTGGCAGCGTCTACTTTCTTGGCAATCATTGCAAATATTTTATACAGTTTCATATTGTCTTCTGTAGTACCGACCACTGGCGGTTTGACGTAAACAGTGCTAATGTTTTAACTTCTATGGCAGCAACGTTTTTCCCCCTGCAGAGCCCTGTGCTTTCCGAAGGCTCGGCGTTGGTGGGGCCCATTCGGCTCAGTGGCAGCGGTCACCTGGGAGGAGCGGCACGGCCCCATCCTCGGAGGCAAGGCGCTGCGTGGCTCTGCCCATCACAGCAACACATCGGAGCCCGCAGAGCCTCTCGTTCCCACCTCCCAGCAGGACGAGGGCTTTCTCTGTAGGCAGTAGGGCTGGGACATTCCCCGTGAAGGGTGTGCTCATTGCAGTCATGTTTACAGCTCTGCTGTACCCACCCGGTGAGAAATAGCAAAGCCCCCTCAATCCATTTGGTTTAACATTTGCAGGTAAATAGCTCCTAAGGTGCAGACTTGGCCATGCAGTTATGGATGCTCCAGGCAGATCCCACCTCCATTGACCCATCAGGGTTATGAGTCTAGGGACCGAGCTTGACTGACTAATTCTCCATAAAGAACGCTTGAGAACTGACTGAGCCCAATGTGAGTTCCTGTCCTCGTCTAGTGAGGCTGGGGGGGCTGCGCTTCCCTGACGTAACGCCTTTGACTTCGGTGAGATGCTTAGGAGAAGAGCAGTAAGCCAGGGCGTTAATGCAATAACCAGAACACAGGAACAGTAGAGGAGGTGAGAGAGGAACATGACTTAGACTCCCTCAGATGAGAAGTATAACATCAATAAAAGAAAGCTCTGTATTCCTGGAGGGTTAACTCTCTACCATTGGCAGAAAGAGCAAGGACGTGTTGGAATATCAGCAAATGGTTTTCAGAAACGACTAGCAAAGTTCTGGCGTTTAATAAAATCTAGGTAACACTGTGAAAAGAAAGACAAGAAATAATTGTTTCTTAATATGGCATTTGCCTAAAGTAACCTTGATGTTGATTGAAATAATGTAATTTTCATATCTAAAATGTTGCAGAGGAGAGTATGTCTATTTCATTTATGTTTGCAGAAACTTAATCTACAGGAAAAGATTTTATAACAGAATTGGAGGTTAAATTTCATTTGCTGATTTAATAAAAGCTAACAGGATGGATTTGGGGATATTTCATTAATCTTTCTTTCCTTTCAGTGAAAAGGAAATTAAGTTCAATCTAGTTCAAACTTTGCTTCACTATTATACAATAGACTGCCAATGTCCATGTTCTCTCTGGCAAGTTAAAACCTAATTAGTCACAGAAAATTCTTCCCTGATCCTGTCACTGTGAGGCAGGAAAAGCCTGGGCTGCAGACAAAGAATTCAGATGCACTCGATGCTTTGCTGTGGCTCTTTGTTAATGTCTGTGCTTTCCTACATAGCATGCGGTGACATAACTGGAAGCGGCATATTTTGTCTTTCATGCAACAAGATCAGATATAAACCGCCTTTTCAAAATATAAAGAAAAGCTTTTAATATAAATCAGCGCAAAGAGCACGCTGCTATTGACCCTTTCCCCGTTTCTGCCCATTTTTTAGAGCGGCGGGAGCGGATGCTTGGGTGCTGGTTTTACACAGTGAGACGATCAGCTGGGCCCAGCTGGGGTGGGTAGGGACATAAGTTTGTGCCTGGCTGTGGCTTGTTGAACCTCCCCCTCGGGAGCCATCTCTCAGCTGAGCTCTCCCGCGCCTGGGCCGGCTGCCGAGATGCCCAGGATGCAGGGACACAGGCGCCGTGGGAGCAGGGGAGCTGGCCCTGCACCTCCCAGCACCGCGATGGCAAGGAAGGTCCAGCTGCTCCCACCGTACCTGGTGTCCAAGGCCTGCTGTGTTCAGGAAATGTGACTTCATATTTCAGCCTTGTAGACTTTTGAAGAAAGGAGTCAACTGATAAAATTAATTTAGAAGTAACACGGTATCTGGCACTTCCCTTACCGCTTATATAAAATAACATTTGCTCTTTCAACACTCTGATTGCACCTAATAAAAAATAATTAACTATTAAAAATACCTGCCCTTTTTTATTCTAGGCTTATTTCTAACAACTGCCGTAGAATTGTTTTGGGGCTGAATTTGGCCCCTCTGACATCTATGTTGGTTGTCTCATAGTATATTGAATTTCCACTATCTGATGGAATTTTTATGGCATACATTGAACATCAGCTGGGAGAGGAAAGTTATTTTAGCTCTGGAAGTGAGATTATATCGCATAATTGGCACAAGCATATCTTGTAAAAGAAAGCTTTGTTTTTTCCTGATCCGTTATTTGTAGCTGGGTCACAGGTGGAGCGTCAAATTAGTTGGAGGGATGATCTGTTGCTGTTTGCATTTAGACTGAGATTTTTCAAAGGCACTTCGTGGCACTATCTCATGCAACCCCTCTAAAAATCCCAACGGTCACTGCAGCAGCTTCGCGGTGAACTTTCCGGGGGCAAAAAGCCCCCTGTGGTGCAGTCCGAGTGCAAGCAGCAGTAATTCCACTTCTTTCTGAAATTCAACAACAAAGCATGAACCTTAGGGAGAATTTTAGCTTCCGCTTCTAACCCTGTCCTGAGACAGCGTATCTGGAGGCAGCCCTTTTTTTTCCAGAATATGCGGAGGGGAAAGAGCTAAGTACGCCTGCCCTCCTGCTCTTCCAGCAGTTACGATCCTCAGAACGGCAGGTGACTAAAGCAATGCAGGTACGCTACCCCGGGCAGAGGATTATTGCGAGGAAATCCTGTAGGATTTGAATTATGAAGACTTTTTCTGTTTCTTTTTTTTTTTTTTTTTTTGCCTTTCACTCCAGTGGCGTGGCTTTGCAGAGCTGGGAAGTCACCCAGCCCCTGTGATTTCCCTCGTGGGGTGAGGGTGGGATGAACTTGAACATCCCCAGCAGCTGCCGCCCTCGCCCAGCGTGCCCTGGCCCTTGGTCTTTGCCTTTAGAGGTCCCAGGGGAAGATGTTCTTGTGAGGAGGGGACCTGTGTGTCCTGGAGTTAGGGGGAGACTGGCCCTGTGACGCTCCTGATGGAGAAGGAAAAAAACCCAGTATCCAGCTGTGTTTACAGCCTCGGCCCTTGTTCTCTCGGTTTCTATGAAAGCCACAAGTGGAGCAAACCTCAGGCTCAGCCCAAGATCTGCGTGCAGTTTCTGCGGGAAGCCTGACTGTGGGCTGACGGAGAAGCCACCCCAGAGGTCTGCCCAAACACCCTTTCTCCCCTTCAGGCTATGCAACGCTTTGCTCCCCTCTGAACCGCTCCTGCCTCTTGGTGCCGGAGCATTTGAGCGGCTCCTAATTGAAAGAATTAATCCACCCGCGGGCTGTAAGCAGAGATTCACCCTGTCCCTGGGCAGGACTGGGGTGGACCAGGGTGATCCGGGCGCTGGAGAACTGCCCTCTCCGGTTTGGCATGCACGTCCTGGCTAGCGCTGGGAGAGATTTCTCCAGAACTGCTATGTTAGGCATCTGCACTCCACAGGCTTGTGAATAATTCAGTATACTGAGCCGTGGCTTGCTTACAACATTAAACTGTTGAAACAGACAAATGGAAATAAAATAATAACTTGAGCTTAAACACATAGGCTGCAGCAACTCAAGAATTCATTATGCTATTTATCTGCTACTGTGGAGCACAATTTTAAATGGATATGTCATGTCAGAGCTTTCTGTTTTAATGACTGTTTAAGAACATACTACTGTGGAAGATATCAGCATTCCAGGCTTTTCCTATATTTGATTATAGTTGATAGCAATCAAAGTAATTTTACTGCCAATAATAACGCTGGCAGCAGCTTAATTTAATAGCACGGAGGTTAGATCTTATTTATATCATTCCTCAAATGTTGATAACTTTGAATGTAACTACAAAATATTTTTGCAATGAAAACTTAAAATATGGGATATTTAATTTAGTCCCCTGGCCTCAGTGCTTAAAAATATTCAGACTACAGAAAAACATTCTTACACTAGTTGTTTTGAATATTACTTTTCCATGGAACATAGGCCTTTTTCATGATATTCTGAGAAATACTGACCACTTTATCTCCTACTTTCAATACTTAAAAAATCAATCTTCTTCAAATAACTCTGCAGCTTGCCAAAAGTAAATAAATAAGCATTGGAAAAAGAAATCCATTAATAAATTTTTTTTCCACGTCCTGTCTGCTCTCCTTACCTTGGTAGACTTAAAATTGCATTATTGCCACATCAGTTTATTACCGCCAGCTTTGATAGTTACGTCAGAGTTACACCACTAGAAAGGAGAGGATTTTCATCTCATTGTAATTGTGGGATGTAATTACGGGATTTTTGCCACTGCCTCAGATGGAGTAGACTGCCTTATAGAAAACAGCAGGGTTTCACCCACGGACTGTGCCACCAGTCAGATGAACGCTGTAGCTGCTAGCGACGTGGTGCAGGGCTGCCGCTTTTGTTCGGCCCCTTATTTAAAAATACTCGTGTGCATATATCCTCGCAACCCAGTATCCTTCGCCACGGACCTCTTACTGACATGCCTGTTGCTGTGTTCAGGCGAGGCAGGGTACGGATGGGAGCTGCCATAATTTGCTGTGCTTTCCTCTCGGTCTGCTAGAGTCTCCGGAGGGCTGATGAGAGCAGCACTGAAACGGCCTCCTGTCTCTCATAGTTTCTCAACCTCCAAAAGCTAATTTTCTGGAAAGTTTTGTTCACAGAGTGGCATCAGGTTTAGATTTTGAAGAGGAAAACGTGATGTTTTCATGCTTTCAGACACAGCTGGTTAATTCTGCGATAGGGAAGTAATGATATCCCCTGTCACAGAAGAAGCAGCAAGGTCAGAGACGTTGCAAGCGAACTGCTCAGGGAGAAACTGAGCCCCAGTTGACTCTGGGACTCCAGCCTGCCCTTGGGTTTGGCGCCGTGTTGAGGCAGCCAAGCCAGGCTTCCCCTCCCGGAGGAAGAGAAGCCCAGGGAAAAGCGCAGCCCTGCTTCCCGCTGTGGGATCAGGAGGGTCTCACAGGGTATGTAACGCAGTGAGATGTCCACTGTTGCCACTGCTTGACAATATGAGGACGCTGAAAGCAGTGCCAGCCCAGAGAATCACCGTCCTTCTGTCCTCTCCGTTTCTGCTCACCTTGTTGTGAGGAGATGCTGTAAACCAGATAAAGGAAAAGGCTTTTTTTTTTTTTTTTTCCCTAACCTTCTCCTCTACCATTTTCTTCCCCAATATCTGTTTTGAGATGATGTTTTTAAGGTAACCTGCCTATAATACCACCTGAAGAACATGCAGACAGTCACTGGTAGAACTAGGAAAAGCAAGGGAGAGTAACCGGTCTGGGACTGGGATGGGAGGAGGAGTTCCTTACACCAGTGTTGCCAGCAGCATGGGCAGAAATTGTCTGAAGAGCGGTTTGGCAGCATCTAGCCAGGATCTGAATGTTAGCTGCTTGTGCTAAAACCACTTTGGCTGCTAAAAACAGCCAAAGGATCTTCAAAAATTGACAGGGGTGGATCAGGGAGCACAGGGAATCATGAGCTGGGGACAGAGAGGCTGGAAACCTCAGTGCACCCACAGCGCCTTTCTGTGGGGGGTCATGTCCCCTCCCACCAGCTTCAGGAGAAGACAGGGACAAAGTGCACCCAGGTCTGCACTCGCTGCTCAAGTTCCCACCCATGCCCATCTCCCCACCGGGCGATACACCCGAGGCGGAGCGGTCACTGTGTCCCAGCTCTCTTGCTCTCAGGAAGCCCTCCTAGGCTCACCTAAACACTGTATTCGAAAGCTTCCATCAGATTAAGTTAAAGACAAATAATGAAAAAATCAGTCTTCTCACTGTGGAGTGAATTGCCTCTCGTCTTTAATAGACTTTGTGCTAAAAGACAGAAAGAATTGTGCATTTATTTCCAAGATTATTAAATTACATACAGAATATGCTTCCTGAGTATTAGCAGAGTTTATAACTGAATTCATCCTATCCATGCTCTGGTTACGTCTAATGAGGATAATTATTACATGGCTTAACTATAATTCGGTATTGACTCTTTCGCGCATGAAAAGCTTTTGTTGGCAAGCATCAGTGGAGAGCTTCGACAAAAGACATCTTTAGCTTGTGTAAACATTGTTATTTCAAGGTCTCACCCTAACCTGCTTTAGGCTAAGTACTTTCTCCTCAATTGAGTTAATATAGCCAAAATGATATAAGGATGGGATTAGATACTGGCTTACACCACAGGGAAAAAATGAAAGTTGGATAGGCAAAAATGCAGTTAATTCCATCCTGTCAGCAGTGGATATTAAAGATTATTAGTTGGCACACTCAATTATGTGTGAATCACAATAGTGGTACTGTTACTTTTTTATTCAATTTTACAGGGGCAGGTAAAAGTGTAGGTTTAGTATCATCTGCAGTGATTATTTGTTGCTTGCAGGGATTTGAGGTTATATTAAAGTGTTTGACAGGTTCAGAGGAAATATCTCTGTGTAATAATATGTCCCACTTTTACATGGTCTTAGTCAATGGGTAGAAATGAACAAATCTGCCTGTCAGGAGTTTGGCTGTGGCTACTTTTAATGAATATATTTCTTTAGGCAGTAACTAGTTATTCTGTTACATGATTCTTAAAATGATAAACCAACAAATATAGCTCTCTTTGCTGCTTCCCTCTGCTGGATAGAGCGAGTAGTGCTTAGTTGTGTGTCACAGGCTCATTAACACCAACAACCACAAGTGTCTTCTCTACCACCTTAAGATCTGGGCTTTCAGGTCACAGAGAATAAATCTGAATCTTGTTCTGACTCTCACGGTGAATTTTTCAGTCTTCAGGTTAACCAGCGGTCACAGAATTCACAACAATGTAAAATCCTTGGCTCAAGTAAATGGCCCCAGTCTGAGGTTTTGATGCTGGAAGCTCTTCTGTCGAGGTGGGAATGTGTGCTGGGCTGGGGCAGGATGCGGGGCATGCCAGCCTCTCTGCCCCCGGTCCTAGGGTAGACTAACAGCAGGGTAAGGAGGTGTACTACACAAGAAATCAAATTAGTTATTGGATGTATATATTGAAATTGTTGAGTTTTAACAAAATAAGCCTCCAAAGCGTTGTTTTTGTTTTGCTTGTTTTCATAGATTTCCATAGCCAAAAGCGACCACTGTGATAATGCACTTTGACTGCTTGACTGCCTTTCCAAGACCAGTAACAACGCTAGTTGAGCTAGAGCATATATTTTAGGAAAAAACCCAAACCCCAACCTTCTAATCTTGGTTTCCAGTTTCCAATGTCAGAGGGCCTCCCACAGCATGGTGACGTTCCCGCGGCCGAGTCCCCTTGCACAGTTTACATCCCCCTCACAAGGCGAACGGGTCTCATTTGAAGATTTAAATGTCAGGATTCATCTTTCATCCGCTGGATCTTGTACATTTTTTTCTCTCCAAAACTGACAAAGCTGGTCATCAAATGTGTGTGGCCTGTATGGGTACTTGACGAGAAGTAGCTTGGACAGCTTTGTAGCTGTCTGAGTGCCCAGGCGTAGGATTTTACAACCTCTCATTCAGTTGTCCCATCAGTACCCACTCCAGAGAAGGACTAGCCCTTTAGTCAGTGGTGGCGACAATGTTTGTCTGAATATCCACAAAGGTCCCCAAGTCCCTTCAGAGATACCATTTCCCAGGCTCATAAATGAGACCTACGCACTTTGCGCTTGGATGTCTGAGTTTCCAAGCTGACTACTGAAATGTGTCATTCGATCTAAATTTGCCAAGAAATTTAGACTACTGCTCTATGCTCTTTGAAGAAATGTTTGTGCTAGGGTTCACAGTCTGAGTAAAAAATTCCAAAACAATCTTATTGTACATTTTTGTCACATGCTGTCCTTCAACCAATATTCTATTATGGCTGGAGTAATCTTCAGCAGTTGCTTCTACTAGTAGTGTTCGTGCCCAAGTGGGAGTTTAGATCCTCTGAAAAAGAGTTTTTCTATTAAGCACATTAATCCAGTGTCTTTAGTCTAGAGATGTGCAGAGCACCCTTTGGATCATTGAGTCAAGGCCCCCAACTACAACCAACTTTCTGATCTACAGAGCTTCTGCTCAATATGAGCTGCAAAGCAGCAAGCTTCTATACCCTATAATGAATTTGAGACCAATTGTACGGAAGAAATGAAAATCACAACTAGAGAAAAGAGCATCCCCAGTAGCTTGGGTCCCTGTGGTTACATCCTGGTTCGAGGTAGAATAAAATTGATTTTCTGTTCAGTAATTTTACTTTTTAGCTAAGCCTCTTCTAACTAACTGAACTCTCTGAAATTAACAGCATATTGTGGAGACACTGTTCATTCTCAGAGTGATAAGACCTGATCATTTGTCATTTATGTCAAGGAATGGGATGCAGAGAGGCTCTTGCTTACGCTTATTGCTATAACACCCAAGGGCAGCCAATTTTGTTATTTGCCCCGTTGGAGGGTGGGAAGCGGAAAAGCGTAGAGGGGTCACACCTGCAGGGAGGAGCGGACAGGACAGGGGACCCAAAACTGACCAACAGGGTATTCCATCCCATCTGCCTCATGCTCAGTATAAAGCTGAGGGATCAAAGGGTCAGGGCTCTTTCTTCAATGGCCGGCGTCCGAGGAGGCGTCTCTCTGTTCCTGTGCCTTTAATGCCGATCCCTGCATTCCTGAATCCAGATCTGGAATCCAGTTCCCATCCGTCGCTGAGTCCAGTCTGGGACTTTCCCAGTGCCTGTTGGTGACGTGATTGTCATCCTGGGAGCTTGATCTGGTTTTATGTTGTGTATATTTCATTATTTTCTTTTTTAAAAAATTAATTTATTAATTAATATTTTCATTAAAGTAGTTTAAGTTTTTTCTAAACTCCTAAGTCTCTTTCTCTCTCTCCCTCCTCTCCTTAGAGACAGAGGTGGGGGAGAGCGTCTGTCATTCGTTTCGTTGGCCAGCCGGTCCAAGCCTGGATGCTTCTGGGAAGTGGACCATGCTTCAGAGGAACATTGAGCAAAATAAATTTTCCATTAATCCTGCAATATTGATCTCAGGAAGAAATGACCTTTTGGTAGAATGCTTATATGAACAGTAGTGCTCTTTGCCTATATGTTGTCCCCAGCTTTCACTATATTCAGTGCTTCGAAGGTAGGGAAAAAAACAGCAATCATGGAACAACTTGTCCAACAGGAGAGTGAGAAAAAAATATTTCCTGGTGTCCCAAATAATGAGTGAAAGTCCTGAAATATTGGTTCGATATTGTACAAATGTATAAATGCATTAAGTACTTACTACCACTCAATTCCCCCTCAATAACCCCCCAATAACTGGACATGCAGAGAGTCCTGCTCTAAGTTTAATTGTCTATTTCCAGGAATTGTCTGGTTCTGTCCCTTTGTGGGGTTATCACATTTCTTCTTAAAACTTTTAATGTAATTTTTCCTCAATACCTTGTTTGGAAAACTTATGCTAAGGCTGAAGTCTGTAGATGTTTAGGAAGGAAATTATTTTTAGGTTTAACACCCTCAAGGTTTGTTGCCTGACTATGTCCCAGGCACCAGAGGGTCTCCAGTCTCATAGCCAGGTGTGTCACATTGTCATTCTGCCATTCAGGGTACCATTTCAAGATACTGGGACATCACTGTTGACATCTCCCACATGGGGGGCAAAGACCACACCAGGGCAACTTGGATCTTGGTAAGTGAATGGAGCAAGTAAAGAGTTTTGAGCAAATAGAGCACAGACTTTGTGTCATGTTCACACTGTGATTCAGGGTCCACATGAACCAGGTTTACCATGTTGTGGCATAGATTAGATGAATAAGAACATACACGTGAAATTTAAAAAATTGGCCAGAAAACCCCAGCCTGCTGTCTCCTGGGTAGCTCTGTACATGATAGTGTATAGATAGTGTATAGATAAGTGTCTGGTGTTGCTCTCCCAGCAGCGTACAGAGCGCACGTCGGTGTTCAGAAGGGCCGTGGTGCTTGCTGATCAGGCAGGACAATCAAGAGCTTCCGTGTCCCAACAAGGGCTTTTGCAAAAATCAGGCACTGAGAAGGGAGATTTTTCTCAGCAGGTGCGGGTATTGCTTTCTGTTGGCACAGCAGTTTTGGCTTGGCTAAAATGTATATTTACTTTATGTAACTCTGAGTGTAGTAAGAATGCTAGCAAAAACCACTTGGAAAAGGAAAAAAGGAAACATTAAACCTTAACTCTGCATTCTCAATTAAATGATTACTCTCTCAGGATGAAATTGTTCTTGATTCTTTTTGTAAACCTTTCAATTTCTTACATAAATAGCATGATTATATTTACATAAATAGTTGCACCCTGGAGTACAACAATCCTATTGTACACAAAAATCCTATTAAAATTTCCTGAGAGAAGAACACAGCTTGAGCGATGGTCTGTTGTGCACAAAACCAGACCTCCTCACTTTTTTCTTTATTCAGAGCCAAACCATGCCTTTAGATGCATGCACCCAAGTGCAGAACTGATCCCTTAGAATTCCATTCTAGGCTCCAATATAGGAAAGCGCATTTGTAATTGAACTGATATTTCAGAGCAATACAATGTACGGACAGGTTTTCTGCAAGCTGATTACGTGCATTTAGAGCCGAGCTAGCAAGCATACCCACAGGTATCCGATTCATCCTTCAAAGAAAGAGTTGCAACCTTGTTGTCTACCTAAAGCAACTATAATCCTAATGTCTAAACATGAAGGACCCCGTGTCTTAGTTCGTCTCTCGTTGGCTTTTTCCTACTGTAAATTCAATGAGCTCTAGATGAATATTTTCCCCCTCCACAGAGTAATGACAGCATAGAAAGCCTGAGTTTTCCAAATGAGATGTAAAATAAGGTATGGCCCAATGTGCTTTCTCAGCTACTTGGATAAGGAGGCAGAAATCCATGTTTGACCCTAATTGCAGAACAAAACTTTACATAAATAGTTTTAAATAAGCAAATGTCTTTGGATCAACGACTTTTTATTAAATCAGAGTATCCACACCATAGAACAACATATGGACACTGATTGAAACTATGTGCTGAGGAGGCCTTCCTACTGCTGTAGCTTGTGCGTGTTTCTGGTACGGGCAGGCAGTCAAACAAATAGGGTTTTACACAATCAAAGATTAGGTGAAGGGTATAAATAAGCGCTATGAGTAGAACTTCCAAAGTGATTGATAATATGTTTGATTGCTGACGTAAAAAAATAAATGAAAAAAACCCCAAAGAAATCGAGGGTTGACTCAAAAAGACCAACCCTGTCTAATTCCCAGTGTATGAACACATGCACGCCTGCACGCATCCCACCACTTTTGTTTCAAAGTAAAATAAAAAAGCCATTTAATAGGGAAAATGTATTCTTTGTTTCCAAATTTTTCATTTAAAAACTCTATTTAGCTAATACCCCCTGAAAACATTGTTTTTAAAAAAGAAATCAAAATGTTTAGAAAGTACAAAAATGAGCTGTCTGCTACATAATCCATATCCACATTAAAAAAAAAAAAAAGAGAAAAAGAAAAAGAAAGAAGACCACCCTGCAACCTTGTTCCAATTTTACCTGAATCCCTGATACTTTTTCATTTTGCTAAAATTACAAATTGGGCAATCGGTATCCAACTGAGAAAAGTAATCCAAACCTCTAGCAAATGATCTTCCTGGTACTGTTAAGTAGCTACTCAGGAAAGATGCCTCTGGGTAGATTCAGTGACGATGGAGAGTGCTCATAAGAGTCCTAAAGAATCCTGCATTCCTTTGGAACCAAACAGCTGTGTGCACAGGAAGAAAATATAAATGAAGCAAAGGTGGTAAGAAACATTTGTAATCTGCAATGCAGGGAACGAGATGCGCTGCATCAATAACCATAGCAGGTGAGTAGAGCTGATATCCCGTGCTGCTGCAGGCTGGACACACCATCCAAATAATTTTGTTGGGAGCTGACAAATCTTTGATTTTGAGAGCGATGGCTAGTGACAATATATTTTGTATTTCCTGACGCAGCGTGAATCTAAGAATGTTTCTTATTTCATATGGGAATGATTTCAGGATGCTAGCGACATAACATTCAGGGAATGAACAGTCTAAAATTTCTATAAACACCAGAATCAAGGCATTTATGAGTTTTAGTAAAAATTTTATTGAAGTCTGGTCATGTTGGCATATTGTGCATTTTAAATGTAAATTAGATTACTGGCAGTAGATTCAATTTAGTGGTAAAAATGTAAAGAAAACAGTTGGGCTACAGATGAAACAATAATGTAGCTGTTCTTTAGTTAAGAGAACAGTGAAATCCAGAAACAAATGGTGTTTGGGAGTATTTATAGTAGAGGAAACATGCTGCATATGATTAACTTTGTCAATTTTATGCAGCACAGTAGTTTTTGTTCAGCTTTGAAGAGCAGTTTCTGATAGTGAACATATGATAGGGTGAATGGATGGCTCTGAGGATTTCCAACGGGAAGAGAAAACCTTTCATCTTTAGCTCACTTGCTAAAACGCAGCCCAAGCTGTGAGCGATCAATGCCGATGGCTTTGTGTGCACAACTTGTTTGACATGACACCAGGTCTCCTCTCCTCCTCTTTCCCCCATTACACTGTTTCATATCCAAAGCCTGTGTGACTAAAAAGGACCATACATCTTGGCACTGCATTGACGGCCGTAGGGGAGAATCCACTGCTGGGGTGCAGGCATTTGGCTGCTTCTTACCCTGGTTTGTCCCGTGGCCCTGGTGGCAGAAGCAGTTGGCCCTCACTGCATTGCTCTCCAGACACAATATGCTCCCTCTTCTCAGGCTTGTCATCAGGCACCTTTCAAAAGCTTTCAAATCTCCTGAAAAACATCAAACATATAAATAAAAAAATCAGACAAAGATTTAGTTACTTGTAGAAGTATTTAAAATGGAAAGAAATTTAGGGTCTGGAGACACACCAACCTGTTTTATTGAACTATCAGTAAGCTTCAGAATGTGTTGGAAAGCAAATCTCATTTGCCTCAAAGATGCGGCTGTACTGAAGTGTGATGATTTTGCATGTACAGTAATCGCTGCGGCTTGCAAGTGGCTAGACTGGTACAGAGAAGTGAAAATCATAATACAGTTATTTAATTAAGTCAAAGCTGTTCAGATATAAAACTATTAAAAAGGATACCATTCTTTACACACGCTTAGGACATGCGCCATTGCCCCAGCGTTACTTCTGTTCTTAATTATGAAAAGGTAGAAAAAGAAGGAGTGAAACTGGTGAGAAGTCACCCTCCCGTACCAAACAACCAGGATGCTCAGGCTAAGCGCCAAAGTGTCGTCTTGCAGGTAACAGACATGGGGGTTAAAATCCTGTTCTATGATGAACTCTGTTTCATATGCTACAGCCACAGCAGCACAAGTTAAGGTGTCTTCAGAAATGAACGTGGACAAAAGTTGCTGAAACAACACTTGGGCAAAGAGGGGGGATGACAGTCCGTTGTGTGTCTGGGAAGGGGAAGCAGGAAAAACAACCTAGGAGGAGAGGCATAAATGCCCAGGGCTTTATCAGCCGAAGTGATTCTCAGGGACAGGTCTGCGAGAAGCTGAGAAAGTGGATGAGGTTTTCAGCTAAGTGCTAACTGGGCAACAGTCTTGGAAGCTGGCTCATGCACTGCTGGCCTCCCAAAACGTGGCTGCTTGACAGGTTCTTCAGGTCAGTCGAGGAAACACCTGATGACTGCCGATTTCTTCTTACGGAAAAACCCACAAGACCATAACTTTTTGTTTAGCTGTTTGGGTCAGAAAGTCAAATACTATTTTGTCTTCTTGACAGCTTTTTGTCTAATTTTTTGTAAGCCCTCTGGGGTACTGCCTGTTCCTATGTGTTGACAGCAGCTAGCACAACCTCTGCTGAAGCTTTTGTGTAGCAAACTGCCCTGCAGAAAGTTGAAAGATGAGTAAATCTTCCAGCTGTTTGCGAGGACGGACTGGGGATGGGGCATTGCAATTGCATCTTGGGTGGGGGTTGTTCGAGTACTGCAGTGACCAACAGTGTTAAGATCAAAGCCATATAGAGGCACAAATAAAACTGAAATGCAAATAACATGAAATTGCTGGTTGCTGGTTTTCTGATTGGAATAAGAGTAATTGCATGTCGCACTGAACCTCTGAGATCACAGTGTGACCATAATAAGTGTTCAGAAAATCATAATGAGTTTATTGGATAAGTCACCTAGCTGTTCCCAGACCCCAGCCCTGAAGGAGATGTCTGTTGTCCATCTATGTCTGTGCTCTGCCCGGGGTCTCACAAGCCACGGTCGGGGTGAAGGCCTGGTTTGACTGACACCAACTAGAGATTTGCCAGTGACTTCACCACTAGGGCCAAAGTTTGTATCTGTTGTAGATGTTCAACTGTTTTATATTCTCAAATGTCACTTAAAAGGCATGAGGGAGGAACAGAGGGGGCCTGAGGAGTGTTACGGCGAGAAGTTATACAGCACGCTGAAAGAAGGAGACAGCGTGTAGTTAGGAGCCTTTCTTTGAAAGGCTTCTCTGGCCTTTAATAGCCACTAGAAGTAGTTGATATCTTTCTAGTGTAACTTCTGAACCAATTGCTTTTTGAATCAGCTGGCTTTGTAATGAGAAGTCATGTTTTTGGGTACTTTTTGTTATGTAAAAGCTGAAAGGCAGTGGCAGAAATCTTTTAGGAAAAGAATCATAGAATCGTAGAATGGTTAGAGTTAGAAGGTACCTTAAAGATCATCTAGTTCCAACCCTCCTGCCATGGGCAGGGACATCTTCCACCAGACCAAGTTTCTCAAAACCCCATCCAACCTGGCCTTGAACAGGACATCTCCTCTTAAGTTTGTTTAAAGCCCTTTTCCCCATAAGATTCAGAGTTCATTGGTGGGACAAGAGTTTCCTGATCAGAATGAGAAACAATTATAAGATGTAATGAAAAATGTAAAAAAGGTGAAAACTTCAAGTGAAACAAAGTTTTAATGCAAATAATATTTCTCTATACTGTTTTATAAGAACTATTCCTTCATGTGCCTCACTGTGAGTTAACATTGTGCTGGATTGCAGAACTTCAGCTTTCACTAGGATTTTGAAGTCATTCAAAACCGATTACTGGTTATTCTTCCTTATTATTAACAGTTATATTTTTAAGGGAAAAATGTGTTCTTTTTGACCTAGACCAAGATAGTGAGATAGATACGTGATGGGAAAAGTTAGCCTGGCTGGTCAGCTGGAACTGGTTTTGCTTTTGGATTCTTGTTGTTGGGACCCACGTCTGGGCAGTCCTGCTCCTCCATTAGCATTCCTCTTCCCTTGGGTGGCTGCAGCCTCTGCGTGTCTGTGGTGCCACTCCTCTCGTGAACTGGTTGGTTTATGGGGAAAGGCTTCAAGCTCCGGTATCTCCCTTTTGCTCCCTCCAACTCCCAACTCTGTACTTATTAGTCAGCACAACTTTCATTGTTTTCTGTCGTGTACCAATTGGAATTGTTTTGGCAAGAGCCTTTGACACCTCCTCTCAAGTGGGAAGTTCAGTTCAGTGATTAAACACTGGCTAGAGGTTTGGGAGGCAGAATTCAGTGTTTTCCTCTCCCATTGTTTTCTGTATGCCTTTGGCTAAGTTGCTGGAGGAGGAGGAATTCATCTCATCTGGCTTCAGCTGTTACGAATTAGGCATCTAATCTGAGCTGGTTGCCTGTGCTCCTGTGGTCAAGGGAGAGAGACAGGCACCTCCAGGGGTTGACTTATCCTTTGCAGAGATGTCTGCTCTCTCCAGTGACTATAGGTAGATCAGCAACTAGTTGAGATTCACACACCTTGTTTTCAGATGCCTAAAACAGATCTAACCAAGTCCCACGCTTAGTCCCTGCTTTCTGGCTGTTACACAAAAGTGGAATCTATTAAGTCCATTAAAAACAATGCAACGCTATGGCTATCCAAACTGCTCAAAAATAAGCAAAAAAATTTGGAAAGCACTGGCTGAATTTCAGACCGGACCTTTTAAAAATACTTTGGAATCTAAAGGTGTAGAGAGGTGTCTCTTGAGTTTTTATTATCTCCTAAGTCCTATAAAAGTCATAGAAGTTTTTGAAAATCTCACTAAATGCCCATCAGTGTTTTGCAGTGTATAAACACCTATAAAACTCTGTCCCTGGTCTTATTAGGGAGAGCACTATACTAAAATGCACCCAGGTCTCTAAGTAGCATTTTCCCTGGCTTCTGCCCCCCGGGCCACCGCTCCTTCCATGCTCCACGGCTCTTGTCCCCGGGCAGCAGAGGTACGCTTGGATGAGGAGCGTATGTGACACGTAACACTCCAGCTCTTCCCTGCTGGTGGATAATTCATCAGGATGAGCGCTGTGGATAGGCTGGGGAGAGAATCACTGAATCATAACCTCCCCTCCACTTCAGCTGAACTCTGTGGAAACTTGGCATGGTGGAGAATCTCATACATAAACCATATTTTATTACTTGGAGTTGACAGTTCAGCTGTGACTGTGGAACTGGCAAGTTATAGACACAACATGGAAGATGCAAACTTAATTTGTCCTTTCTTTTGGGCTGCCTTGCGTCTCATTCCTTGTTGAGTGTTTCCATCAAGACCAGCATGATAAGAGTTAATGCATAGTCTGGGAATGAACACATGTATGTGTGGTGGGACCCTTCCTCCCTTCTGATTCTCCCTTTCCTTTCCTTTATGTGAACAGACTTGCTCACCAACCCCAAGAGTGCAAGAGGCAAAGGTGAGGGGGAAGCTGACAAACAGGGAAAATAATCCCTTTGCCCACCCCTAGTGGAAACTCTGTTAGCTACAACATGGCAGCTGAGACAGAACGACTTAACCCAACCAAATCTCTTTTATTATGTTCCTGTGTTTATTTTTCCTCTGTATTTATGACTTAGCATGTTGGTTTTGGTGTGGAAAGGACTCTAAAGCTGTAGATATGTGTTGTAATTATACAAATTCCTCTGCATGGAGTCTGTTAAAAAGATTGATCTATTTTTATGAGGACACACACAAATACTCATTTTGATGGACCTCATTGGCATTTATTGCAGGCCTGCCACTACTAAAATTTAAAGCCAACCTTGTAAATTTTATGGAAACTACATGCTGCAATTATTAGCCCGAAGACCTCCTGTCTCGCAGGAATGAGTCAGATTTTGCTTTCCACGTACGCTGTAGGTTACACCTGAAAGAGATTAGTGGGGACCACCAGTAGCTTGAAAACCTAATCTCCAGTATTTTGTTTCCAGTTTAGCTCTGAAAGATACTCCAGGTGTTCTCATTAATTAGTCATTGTAAGTCACTGTGTCACTATTGTGCATGGAACAGCTGTTTTCCTGGTGCACTTTTTCTGCAGGAGTGTTTTAAATTAAAAGTTGGTTTATATACTTTTTAATGTTTAGAAACAATTCTTGTGACTGGTGAAAATGAACAAAACCAACATCTAACAAATCAGTTTAGGAGGACATATTCTTGAACTTGAACGTTTCCTGTAACGGTGTAACTTTATGGAGTTTTACCTGAGCGCCTTGCTAGCGTAACAGAGGATCCAGTTAAGCATCATAAGCAGATCCTGTCATTTTTTCTGCAGCAAAATTCCCACTAATATCAGGAACTGTCCATAAGCCTTACAGACCGTGCAGTAGGTCATGTTGTTCTCCTCCCCTCATTGTCTTATTTTATAGTCATAGACACTGAGACAGACAGAGATTAAGTGGATTAAATCTACCAATCCAACAAATCAACAGGGAAAAGTGAGCATAAAGATAGATGGATGGTAAGTCTTAGCATATGCAAAGTATAAATATTAGCTTGTGTGTTGTGTGGCTGTATACTGTCCTGGAGATAGCCTTTGCTAAATCTTTTTTCATTGCTTCGGACCAATAAGTGAGATGGCTTGTTGGCAGAGGACAGTTCAGTTGACAGCAGGCAAAACATTTTTAAAGAGGAAAACTTGGGTGGGATCTAAAAACCATGAGTTATGTTTATTATGTGGCCCATTATGGTGAGGTTTTAGAAAAAAACATACTAATATGAAGCCTTCTCATCCTTCATTTCAAAATAACTCTTTGTTCTCGGTCAGATCAATTGGACCCCAAAGGGGAAGAAAGGATATTTGTGAATTCTTCATCTTGGTGGGATCCTTTCTCTCTCCCTAGGAGATATCTGGCACAGTCTAAGGAGGGACCTTCAGGACCCATCCAGCACCTGCGCTCTGAAGCTCCTGAAAGAGCAACTCCTCCTTCCCAGCATGCCAGCCCTGGGCACGTCCACCACTGCACCCTTTACTGCTGGCTCTCCCAGCATCTTGGGATTGCTTTGCAATGGCATAACCACCCAGAGGAAGAGCTTGGCCTTCTCTGGGCTCCAAGTAGCTAAAGTCAAACCTCCATATTTCAGAGAGTAGACTCAGAACTAGTGCATGTCAGGGGTCTGACTGTGAAACTCCCACCTGCAAGTTGCCAAAGAAGAGTGTGTATCTGCAGTTACATTGACTGAGGTTTAAAATAAAAGAGAGTTGATAACTTTAATTTTTTGTCACCAGAAACTCAGCGAGGAACAAATTGCTCTGAGTACAGTATGAGAGTAATACAAAGTTTACGCACTTACTTTGCAGCGTCCAGTTTTGGTTGGTCTCAGAGAAAGTGTCAGAAGAGATAAGCCACTTCCGTGCCTTGGAAAAGTTATTCCTACATTCACTCTTCTTGTTAAAGAAATGCAACTTGATGTTGTGCTTCTCACTACTGTTTGAATCCCAGCCAAAAGCAAGAACTCAAAAGAACTGATTTGAGTTGGCCAGAGAAATGAAGGGGAAATTTATCTGTTAGAGGTAATTTGAGTGACAAGGACAAAGGGTCACCATTGGGTATCGGTGGAATTACCACAGAAGTGCTTGAAAAAGTTTCTTAGCAATCTGGAGCAGTGAGAGAGTGTGTCAGGATTAGAAAAGGACAATAGCAATGTCTTTCCACTGTAAGGAGGAAGAATAACTCAGCAAAGCACGAGTCTGTGTAGCATTTCTAGAAAATATATCTGTTAAAGAGCTCACCTCGGGACACAGGAATGCCAGGATGACAAGCTGCAGTCAGGATGTTGCAGTTTCACGAGAGGATGTAGGCATCCTGACCTTGTCTTTAGACTAAAGGAGATCATAAAAAAAGACCTTGAAAAGACTTCTTCGGAGTCCCAGGCAAAGGGTAGGTCTATGTATCATTGTGAAAATGCCTCAGAGTAACTGAAATTATTGCTAAGGAAAAAGAGCTTAAAGTAAAAAGTTGAAATGGAGATGAGCCTGTGAGACAACATCATTTCCAGTTGTCACAGGACATACAAGGAGCTCACCAAGAAAATGGGACCTAAAATGGTAGGCTTTTCTGGCCATGCTGGTTTACAGTAAGGTGATGATAAAGGACATGGCCTCCCAAAAGGAGCTCCCAAATCTACACAAGTATTTCAGCTTCTGGTGGGGAATGAAAGAAGAGGGGACAGTGTAAAAGTGACGTCATTTTAAGAGGATGAGTTTTACATCCCCACAGGAAGCCCATTCTAATGCAGGTCTTCCTTTGGAGCCTGAAGCGAGGTACCAAAGGTCTCGACAGCCGTGAGGTTTCAGATACAGGGATGGCTGTCCTCAGCACTGCAAGGAGCGCTCAGCAGTGGATGTTCCTGGAGTCTGGGTGTCCTATGCCCCACATTCACCCAGAGCCCTATTCCAAGTCTACAGAAGTTTTCAACAAGTACGTATATATACGTATATATGTGTATATGTATACATGTATATTCATACGTGTTGATAGGTATGGATGCACATGTTTTCCAGTTCTTCACTTTTCTGACTTCCAAGGCTGGACTTTAAGGGGAGCTATGTGTTACTATGCCCATACAGAGGGAACTCCATAGTATAAAATGATATAATTGCTCTTTTGTTCTCTGGGAGAAGGGGTGGGACTTGCTTTTTTCCCCTCTGTGGTCTCTTGCAGATGGGGTGGAACTCTAACCACAGTGCACATGGACACATGCTGGTTGACCCCGTGGACCAGTCCCTCACTTGCTTATGTTAGTTGCTCCTGTCAGGTCAGTGGGCGCAGACAGCAACTCACTGACACAAGGAGTTTATCCCTCTTTACTCTAAGCTGTCTCTGTGCTCATGTGTCACTGCACCAACTACTCTAGCCATGCACTTGAGCTTTTCCTCACAGCCGCAAGAAGTATAAACATTTTATTAAATAC
Source organism: Burhinus oedicnemus (assembly GCA_008921705.1). Lineage (NCBI taxonomy): Eukaryota > Metazoa > Chordata > Aves > Charadriiformes > Burhinidae > Burhinus > Burhinus oedicnemus. The sequence continues at coordinate 2,490,983 of VFFE01007008.1, forward strand.
TGCTGAGTTTTTCACTTTGCAAATGACTACTCAGAGATGGCACCAGACTCATTAATCTTCCTGCACAGTGAAACAGCTAAACAGAGACTTAGGCCTTTTAAATTAAAATGCAAGAAGACATTATGAGAGCAGGCTTTTTCATATTTTAATAAGAAAGCATAAAACAAAAATACTAAGTCCATATACTAATGCTTGAAAGAAGGCGATACGTTCTACCAGTCTATAGAGAGATATTGTGCTGATCTATGGTATCCAACGAGTGATATTTGCCTCTTTTCCTGCTGTAAAGATGAGTATGCACAACCTTCTTAGACACATGGGCAGGACTTTTCTGCGCGTGAATTCTTTCGAAGTGGTTTTAGAGTTTTCGTTTCACCTTCAAGAGTTTCTGCCTGAGATCTGATAAACCTTTCTTTAATAAAGAAATATTTTAATAAAGAAAGGGACAGGAAATCTGTTTGTAATCAGCACTCTTCCGATGTAACAAATTTAGCATGTACCCTGGTTCTAACTGCATACGCCATAGTTGCTTGTGAAATGAAGCGAGTCCATTATGCTTTTTCTTTGATTTCAGAAGTAGCTGTATCTAAGTGGAATGTTATCTCTTTAGCTCGTAAATAGTCAAGGTATTAAAATGTGCAAAATGCAAATAGAATTTGCACCATAATATGCTTTAATTTGATTTGACATTAGATTTCAGCTCTCATCTTTTCATGATAGCTATTGAAAAGATGTAATTTTATTTTGAAGTCTTAAATTTTACCTTTGGTATGTTCCAATACATGGAAATTGAGGAAAGAAAAGTTATAGTGCAGAGTTGTGGACACATGCAAATTAAGTTTTGACTTTGATTATATTTTCTTCACTTGCTATTTGAGATGTGCGCTCATTCTATTTTTCTTTTCGGTGAATATTTATCCTGATGGCTATCACTAAATAATTGCTTGGTGTCTAAAGCTCTTTTCATATGACGGGCAATTCAAAACCTTGATCAAGGTCAATTGTTAAGGTGTCTGAATCTGAAAATTTAATCATCACCAAGAGTATAATGATACTCAGAATTATGCCTTTAAGAAAAGCCACTATTTACCAAGGAAAGTGTTTTTTATATCCAGTGATCATAGTAATTTCTAAAGTGGAGCATCTTAGAATCTGCTTTGACTTATTCACTTGAGAAAATGGCTGGCTATTCATTCACTCAGGAAATTCTGGACAGCTAGTCAGAAAAGCAGACAAAATCTGGTCTGATCAACAGAAATTCAGGTTTTGTCTACAACTTAGGGAAACTTGATGGACTAACCACAGTTTGGTGTGCCTCATACACTTGTAATGCACTGCAAGTCCTTGCCCCAAAATTGGCCCCCAACTGAAAACAAGAATTCACAATCACTTTTGATAAGACTGGTGTGAAATTATGCTGGCTGGACTGTGGTCTTCCATGGAGCCAGGCTTCCCTTCCAGATCCAGCATCAGCTCACGTGGGGCTTTAACAGCATCTCATGATGCCAATAGTTCCTGTACATCAGACAATTTTAGTTGGTTTGTCTGACAATTTTTTGAACTAATCTCTGCAATAGCTCAAGATTTCTAATGACTGTTTGCATGCACAAAATCAGTATATGGGAATCCTGTTTGCAATTACACACAGCAATGAATTTAGATATACGGGTGACTGATCCAACAGCGTGCCACAGGGGGCTTGTTCAGCTGGATGACAAGACCCTCTGTTTCTAGCTGGGGAGTTGCACATCATCTGATAATCCGTGTGTTGCACTGGGATCAATGCTGTCATCTTTTACAGTGTGGCGCCTCACCAGAGCGGTCGCTGCAAAAGGCACAAGAAGGTCGATGTCCTAGTACAAATGTGATGCATTTGATTGCTGACCCAGGATCTCAAAAACAGCTCAGACCTCACTTGCTGCAGTTGTCAAGATGCAAATCCAGTGCTCCATCCAGTGGAAACCCAAGGACTGGCATATCTAGAGGGTGTATATTATTTCAGCAGTAAAAACAGCAATTTACTAGGCTGGCTAGTCCAGAGCAATCCCCACCATCTTTCTGAATAATCTCAGCATCTTAGTGAGTGCATCTCAAGTTGTTCAGGTGCCTTTGTGTATTTTACTTTGATATTTTTCTTGATTTTTTAAAGACATTCTTCCTGATGGCAACGTCAAGAACTTAACTGGGGAATGGCACATACTTTGTTTCTCAGTGGTTGTTGAGTCTTCACCCACAGCTGAGAAGATACCTCAGATACCTTTTAGTACCTCAGAGAAGGCAGGACAGCAGAGTGTCATGATGGACACTGTTGAGTAAGTACCCAGCATGTGTTGCCACTGCAATTAGCAAGCAAAACTGAAGACTACACAGAAAGATGATGCACTGTCAGTGCTTTATAACAATACCGGTTATGTATTTGTTCCTAGTGGCAAAGGGCCTGCTTCTGGACAAACGTACAGGGACCCCGTTTGCTAGGCACTCTACACAAGAGATCTGTATTCAGGTTGGAGCCATAACAATTGTTAGCACCTTTCAGTCAAAGGTGTGATTACAACTCATGTACACATACCCAAAACAGATGGCTTAGATACCATGCATAGTCTTGTTAGTATGCAAAACAATCCATTTGCAAGATCTAGCATCATAAATGACACCATATATTTGAGGAATAAGGTCAACGGCTCTGTGCCATTGCAACTAATCTGCTAGCAGGTCTTGAGCACGGTAGATTAAAGCTTGCTTATGTACATCTCTAGAAACCATCACACCCTGGACTGCCGTGAAGGCAGCACATTAAATTCAGTAGTAACGCTTAGAGTAAATACCATCATGATGCTTCCAAAGGAGAAAAAAATTTGGAAATTAGTTTGTTCTAATGGCATAGAATTAAAAGACAAAAACCTGACAAAACACAAAACCCCACAAACCTCTGTCTTGGGGGTGAAAAGGAGTCTTTATTAATCTTGATCACATCTGATCTAACTCCCCACTCAAAGTAAGGCCAACTTTGCTGCTCAGTTCTTTGCCAAGTTTTAAAGATTTCCGGGTATGCAGATGCCACAGTCTCTCCGGGCAATAGGATTCAGTGTTTTGCGAGGAATTTTTTCTTATATCTAACTTGAATTTCTCTTATTGTGGCTTCCGTTTGTTGCCTTTTGGCCTTTTCTGTGCACCTCTGAGAAGAGTCTGGCTCCACCTCCTTTATAACCACTCACAAGGAAGCTGAAGAAAGCAGTTAGATTTCCTTTTAGCTTTCTTTTCTCCAGGTTAAATAAATACATTTCTTTAACCTCTCCTTGTACATTATGTGCTCCAGCTCCATAACCATCTTGATGGCCCTCCACTGGACTCATTCCAATGTCCTGCGTGTTCTGAGGAACATCAAACTGGACACAGCACTCTGTGCGATCACACTTGTGCCTAAGGGAGAGGAATAATCACACCCATTGACTCGCAGGCAGTACTCGTTAACACAGCCCAGTATGTGGTTATGATTTGTTGCCCAAAGAGTGCCCCTTATCTCAAATACACCACTTAGGATCTTTTCCTTCCTGCAACGTCCCATTAAATATTTACCAATGGGAGAGGGGAGAAAAAGGAAGGACAAGGAAATAGTAGATTTTTTTCAAATTACAGCTAGAAAAGAAAGCTGGATGCAGTTCTGAAAACATCACATCTCTTCTCTACACAGACGCATGTTATCTGTGTTTGCAAATGTGGGTTTTAAAAAATGGTAAATGCTAAATTACTTGACTTGCCCGAAGTCACAAAAAAAATTCATCAAACTGAGACCCCCAATTACCTTGTTCAGTTCTCAGTTTGGATGACAAAGTCACCCTTCATTTAAAAGTAATTCAGGTCAGACTATGTGAAATGTTTCTGTGACTATTTTTTCTTGTTGTCCCTCTCCTGAAATGTTGCTACAAATACTTTTAGCTTGGAACCTAAAAACACACCAACAGCCATGAAAGCCTTTCTTCTGAAAAAAGTGTTTCATTTTCTTTCAGGTTATTTGTTTTTTCCCTTTGGTAAGCATTCAGCCATTTTTACAAGGTCTCTTCTTGCCACCTTAAATTAAATTCATAAAAATGTCAGAACACAAGTGATCAAATTATTTTCTCATCCACACTGTGATTCTATTGGGAATTTTTCCCCAGATGATGCTATTTGAACCTGACTATTGACAATAAATTTATTGCCTATAGAGCTCCAAATATGTGATGTCTTTTCCTTCACTTTCCTGACTTGATGTTTGCAAGCTTTTCCCTTTCTGGGAAAATATTGCCACCCACAAAGAACTTTTCTCCATTTAGAAGAAGTTCCGTGGTCCCCACTATAAAAGGGTCATGTAAGGTAAGGCATCAAGATGAAAAGTCGGATCGAATCCATAGTAAGAAGGACCAAGAATCATATTTAAGAAAAACAGTCTTTTTGCCTTCCTCGATCTTTGATTTCTATTTAGTTTTTAGCAAAAGAAGTTTGTTGTCACGGGCCTGTAAATTGCTGTGGTATGAAAAAAACAGCCATATGATGCTCAGCCTACCAGTGTAAGTACCAAATGTAGAGGTATTAATATGAAAAAATTGGTTTAGCATGCACTATTTTGTGTTTTACAAGAATCAATGTATTCTGAAAGCAAGACTATAACAGTGCTTCCAACACTCATGATTTTATTACAAGTCTCATGACGTTTGGTGTTTTTGTTTAAAACGCCAGCTCCTGGAGACATCCCATTACCTGTGATTCTCAGCTTTCATTGAAAAGCAATGCTTTTAGCTCTTGTGGTTGCAGAGAAAAACATGCAAGTCTGAGCTCTAAAGACTTAAAAATTAGAAGGCAAAGGTAAAGGCCAAAAATTTTTAAAATTCCAGTCTTTAAGTTAAACTTAACTGTCTTTGGTTCTGTGCCAGAACTTCTGAGTGTTCAAGGTTGACAGCAGGTCTCCTATAAAGTTCATGGATTAAAAAAAATTAAATTAATTTATATATATTAACTATATATATAAAACTTTACATAGTTATAAAAATAACTACAAAACACAGATTTTGAGATCTTTATGTTTGCTGCTCTAGATTTAAGTCCTATACTATTGACTTTGAAAGTGGAAGCCTCCACAAAAACAGAGGTGAGCTAGGGGAACAGAGTATTTGTATGGGCAATATACATTTATGCCCTGCAGTATTTCTGTATCTAAGAATATAACATAAGAAAATACTAGCAGAATACCACATAAGATAATTTGATAATTTGAACCTAATATGTGCTTGCAGCACTTATTTTTTAAAATAGGAAAATTCTGAAGTCATACAACACAATAGGAAAATCTTTTAATTTTAGCTGTGTGTGGAGAGCTGCACAGGAATGGGTGGGAGAGGGGGTGGCTATAATAGATTCACTTGAAGGATATTTTGAAATGTTTTAATTAATTTTATGTGAAAAGTGATTAGGATCATTTGTGTTAAGGACAGGGTTTACAAAAAAATGAATATATTAAGAATCTGATTATCTGTTCCTGCAGGACTCGTTTTCTGTTCTCCAATAAGAGAATAAAACCAATACCATGTGCCCAAGGTGGTTTGTCATGCGGCATGAACAGCAACCAACAAAAAACACAGAAACGTGCACAGCTTGGAAATTATAAACATACAGGAATGTATTTGTCTTCAAATATAAAAATAGTTCAGAAATAACTTTTGATTGGAAAATTCATAAATTACTACAGTGTGTTATTATTTTAACATTTATTCATCCGTACATGTTTATATTTTACCAATCAATATTTAACTCAGCTCATGATCCCGCCACATTCTATTTATACTTACATATCTGAATCAGATAAAGTTTTTACAACTATGCGGTAAATTCCAGTCATGCAGTTCTGACTTTTTTGTGATTTGCTTGAAGAAATAAGCAAGCCAAGCAGATGAACTGGGGGGAAAAAAAAAAAGTCTAAGAACAACTTCTTGCTAGAAAATGAGAAATTCAAATATCTGACTAGAATTGGCTCCAAGTAAAACGCATTTCTTCTTTTCTGCTAAGGTTTTTTTACCAATATAATTATAGCTTGTTTTTAAAATTGGAGTTGTAAGTGTAGGCAATGCCAAACCAAACAGAGCTGGCTACAGGGTTTTGATCATTTTCTCTGGCCCACACAAAAGCCTACCTACTGTATTTATTACAACAGTGCCTCATGATGCTGTGTTCATCGTGCTGGTCATTAAGTTTCACAAACATCAATTAGGAAGCAGGCTTTCTCTTCCAGCCACCCCTCTACCTCCTCCTCCCGTGAGCTTTGCATCTTAAGTAAAATGGTCAAGGGAAAAACGGTAGGAGAAAACTTTCTCATATATATATATATATATATATATATGTATATATATGTATATACACACACACACCCCCCCCTACCCATACAGATACCCATACATATTCATATACATATATAGACACACATACATGCCCCTGTATGTAAATACATTTCAGAAAAACGATGTTGCACTTCTGTTTTCCCACTCTCTCCTGTATACAAAGGTATTGAAAGATGTGATTGAGGATCCCAGCACTGTTGGCCGCTGATGACCATGAAGATGCACCGTATGTCGGGCTGCCACCACGGCTCTGCTTGTGCTGGTCAGGACAACTCCTGCAGCAATAGTAGACAAAACCTTTTATTATTATCTGTTTGATGTGCCAAGGAGGAAGCTCCTCCCCATGCTGGGATTCAACCACAGAGCCTCAGGTTGTCCTGGCTGTCCCTCGCAGGGGCTCAGGGGCTCCAGGACCCAGGGGTCCTTTTGGGGTCCTGCCTGCAGGCTCTGCATGGAGCATGGCTTGCAGTTACCACTCACAGGTAACCCCACTTTGGGACTGCATTCTTATACAGTCATTTGCATCCGGGTGCAAAAGTTGCTTCTCTGTTTCTCTACTATTTCTATTCTATCTCTGTGTCTATTGCTTCTCTATGTCATAGAATCATAGAATCATAGAATCATAGAATCATAGAATCATAGAATCATAGAATGGTTTGGGTTGGAAGGGACCTTAAAGATCATCTAGTTCCAAACCCCCTGCCACGGACAGGGACATCTCCCACTAGACCAGGTTGCTCAAAGCTCCATCCCACCTGGCCTTGAACACTTCCAGGGATGGGACATCCACAACTTCCCTGGGTAACCTGTTCCAGTGTCTCACCACCCTCACAGTAAAGAATTTCTTCCTAATAGCTAATCTAAATCTACCCTCTTTCAGCTTAAAACTGTTACCCCTCACCCTATCGCTACACTCCCTGATAAAGAGTCCCTCCCCATCTTTCCTATAGGCCCCCTCTAGGTACCGGAAGGCTGCTATAAGGTCTCCCTGGAGCCTTCTCTTCTCCAGGCTGAACAACCCCAACTCTCTCAGCCTGTTCTCATAGCAGAGGTGCTCCAGCCCTCTGATCATCTCCATGGTCCTGCTGTGGATGGGCTCCAAAAGGTCCATGTCCTTCTTTGCTGTGGCCCTCTCTGCTTTCCATTTCCCCTTCCTTTGTTTTGCATTCTTAATGTATTAACATACTGAGGTTTGCTCTATTAAACTAAACTTTTCAACTAAATATCCAAGCAGTTAATCCCATTAAGTTTTTATTGGATTTGAAATGGATTTGTCAAGGAAACAGTATTGCTGCAATTTATGAATGCACTGAAGCACCTTTTGGAGACAACAGTCTCTGCATTTGGAAAAGGAAATGTTAAATGGAAACTGAGAAAGAATTTGCAAGATTTATTTTCCACTACTGCAAGCCTTCAAGAGCTTGATCTGAAAAATAGATTATTCCTTTTCTCCTTGTGTCCAGGAGGCAGTGCTATAATTTTTTAATAAAGGTCATATAGCCTTGGAAAGCCATTTAACAAGCTTCCTTGGGATATTATAGTGCAAGCGAAGTTCATCTATGAAAAATTCTTAAATCTGGAAAATAATTTTAAATTTTGGACAAGCCACGGCTCACTTATTTGATTTTTTTTTTTTATGAAGTTACAAAATAGATGTTGTCCCCAAATACCCTGATCTGCAATGATTAAACTCAGTCTTGTGTGGAGGCCTGGCACAAGTCCTTTGCATCATAGCTTAATGATTTATTTTGTTTGGAAAGTAGCTGTGGTCCTGAACTTGTCCCTATTTAAGTCCAAATGACTTCCATGGGAGCTGGTTCGGGCCCTGTAGTTTATGTTATCAAAAATGAAATTTGCTTTGAATAAATGGTGCTGGGTGCAAGGCATGGTATGGCATGGTCGTCTGGGAGCAATGTGAAATACATTTTTATTCTCAGATAGGGTAGCTGGAAGCTGCCTTGAGGTAGACGCCAGCCCCATCACCAGCTGCCAGAGGACTGCAAGACCAGGCAAAAACCAACCTGGCCACCCATTTGGGTAGAAATCCCTCGTGGGGAAACTGCATGTGGGGTGGCTGCTGGGGTGGGCGGGAGGGAGGAGAGAGGTCAGCCAGGTGAAACCCAGATAATTCTGTGGCTGTGGGGCAGAGCAGACTCCAGCCGGGTGGGCACATGGGGTGCTGGGAAGGACCTGTGTGGCCCCCATGTGAGAGCCAGGCACTGTTTCAGGGACCTTCAGGGGGGATCCAACTTCTGAGGTCTCCTGATCCTCTCCATGGGCTCCAACAGGGCTGTGTGCAATGCGCTGATTTGCCGTCGGTAATGTATTTCTTCATTCCCCATCCCTTGGGTTGGATTATGTCATCGTGCCAGGGCATTAACCTAGGGCTTGTGCATCTAAATTTATTTTATTTTGGGTTTTTTTCTCTTCTAATGTTATGGCTTTGCTTCTAGTTTATAAATATTCCATTTAAGGAGCTATTTAGCAGTAACAACATTCTTGAGCTCAATCCAAGAATTGAGCTAATTATGGCTCCCCTTCAAAAATCCATCTCCACTCCCCCTCCCATGGCCTTCTCTCCCCTGTGGTCAAAGATAATAAAGTGCAAAAAACTCCTACCTAAATAAACAGATGAATTAATTGGATACACTGTCCCTGACAGATTAGTAAATCCCAGTCTTGCAGTCCTTATTTATGTGAGTCATCCTGCTGAGTGGAAATATTTGTGTAAGTAATAACCCGATTTTTAAGAATTATATTCAAAACCCATAAAAGATGGGAGGTTTTTTCAGCATCTTCTATAAATGGGAAAAGGAAGAGTGGCAAATAATCTGTTTTAGCTACTCATTAGCTAATTAAAACAACTGGTGATAAAGATACTAAAGAAAGTTCCTTCTTTTGCAACTACATAGCTGTTGCATTAATTTTTCACTTTTGCATCCAAGAAAAAGCATGCCTTCAAGGATCCTTGGAAAAAAAAGCCTCTCTGTTTATAGGCAGCGCAGTTCCACATTCTTGGTATATGGAACACCAAATGTCCTGGGATAGCCAGCATCCTGGCAGAGAGCCATGCATCTTATTATATGGTAGGAGAGCCAAATTTCCTCCTGCACAGTCTGTCTATAAATAAAGTGCTTCTTCCACAAGCAATTAAATGGAAGCATTTTTCCAACCAGCATGCAAATACAGTTTTTGTTTCTTACTGCAAGTAATAGCCAATTTGTGATATTAGTTTAAGGTCAGAATTATTTTAATGATGATATTAAAATGCCTGCTCCCTGGCTTTCACAGGGATGTTAAAAAAATACAGTGAAAATTTTTCCTCAAACGACATTTCTTCACTCGTAAAGGATCTGGCATAAAGAAGGCATCCTTCAACTGTCTGCGATAAAGTGGTAGATGTACAGCAGGAATTTAGAGTTAATTGTTAAGGGTTGCCACTCCAGCCTTGAGACTGTGTTTGCATTCAGCCTGTAACTTCTTTGGGGTATTTGTGCAGTTTATTTGCACAGCAACTAGCAAAATAATCTCATAATGTTTTCTGATGCCTCTAAGGAGGTACTAGAAAATACATTAATATTATATGATTCTTAATCTAAAATATGGATATCAGCAAACTGTCATTGAGCTGCTCTTACCTGTAACTCTTACCAGAATATATGGTTGTATATTTATGCGATTGAGGAATAAGGTGGTTGAAGTAATGAAGGCAAAAGTTTAGGACTTCTTCATCTGGTTGCTTCGGTAGCTTAAATTTGCTGGAACAGTAAGTCTAAGAAGGTGTCTCTGCTTTTCAGTCAGACAGGTATTGTGCCACGTTACCCCTTTCACGAGTGAGAATCAAAAGGAAAATAGAGTGGCACCATCCTGTTGAATTTCAAATATTGACAAAATTAGAACAGTCCAACATACAAAGTCTATCTTATTATGTGACTTTGTTTTATTACATGTGGAATGGCTTAGAGACCATTGGCAGACAAGGGCTTTCTTCTGTTCCTTCCAAATCTCCCGTCATCATCGGGAGTAATTAGATAATGTATTTGCAATATTTCAGCTTCTTCCTGCACTTTAGTTTGACAAAGGAGAATTTTTATTTTTGTTTTTGAGCAGGAAGAATTTCAAGTTACCTTTTTTTCCTTTCTCTCCTATTACAAAAAGTGCGTGGTTTTTCTCTTCACCTTCCTTTCCCCTCCATTATGAAAGCTCTTTGCATGCAAATAGTATTTTCCACACAGAACTACTTCTAGAAGGAAATGCTAGCTGCAGTGGCATCCCACATGGTAAGAAGGATGAAGAAGTTACAATATTTAATCAAAACTGGAAATTAGATTCCTCACATGACAACTAGAGGCAGTATTAAAAACAAGAACTTTGTAAAAATACTGCCCATATTATTGAACACTGGAAAGAGTTAATATTTTTCTCGTGATTACTTTCTGGTGAAAACCAGTATTTTTTAATGAATTTTGATCTAGTGTGTGCGGGACAGTTTCTCTGTAGCTTCGTCTGTGCCTCCCACTTTGAATGACAGCCAGAAAGGTGTCATACGTAGACCTAAGCAGGGCCATCTTTTCTTAAGACAAAGTATGTTCTTAAATAATAAATGATCCTGGCAAGTTGTTTATTACCAGCAGTTAATGATCTGTTTATTAGTTAAAGTCTGTGGCTGTTAACACTCTAACAAATCAGCTCACTCTGTTAAACATCAATTTTGAGTACATTATTGGTATTAACCATACAACAAACTAAAACTGTTGCAGACAGTTGATTTTATTGCTATGGCAGAATTGTATAATAGGAGGCAAAGGTGTTCAATAGGACACTGGTGTTCTTGAAAAGAAAAATAGATTGGGTTACATTTGTTTGTATTGGTTAACAACTCGCTTTTATTCACTGTGAATGTGCATTCTCTTTTCCCAAATGTCTTTCAAGCAGGCTCGGTTTGAACTCCTACACGCTGTATTTTCCATGTTTTTAAGAGTGTAAGGATTACTTTTGTTTGCATACATATAGTTTGGAAAAAAAAAAGGTGGGCTTAAAAATTAACTTCTAGAAGGTGTGTGGGATGAATAGCTTGCTCAGAAAAAAGTGCTCAGAAACTAAATACTGCTAACACCGCTGGTTTGCCTGAGCAATTGGCACTAGATCAACTGGTTTTCCAGACTAGTTGCAGCTACTGGGAGGAACAGGCAGAGACAGAGTTTGAAGATCCCGGTGTTGGCTCTGCATTAAGCTGTGCTTCACTTACATCATGTTAAAATCCCACAAGCGTCTTCAACAGAAGAAAGTTCCAAATGGAAGACCTGGGATATTAGGTGATCTTGATGAGAATATTCGGTCTTGAGTGGAATGGTGCTCTACAAGGTTTTGGCTCTGCCTAGTCCCAAACCATAAAACACATGTATTGCAATTTTGCATCTGATCAGGAAACAAAGTTGTAAAAGTAGGTTCACTCCTAGGGCTCAAGTAGTGGTAATAAGTCTGGCAAGGCTGGATAAATAGGTGTGAGAATTACATTCCAACCCACAAATTCAAGAGTTCAGATCTGTTCTTTCAATTTTGGCCCACTTCTCATAAAAGGTAGCTCCGATACTTTCAGCATTTAGAAATAATCCACTGATACATTAGCGGAAAGTAATCCCCCAAAACTTTTCTCTAAAATGTATCAAAAATACTTTTTCTCAATCTGCTTGACAACTAAGATATTCTTAGTTTTTTCCTATGTTGGATTAATTGAATTGATAAAAACCAATGGGCCCAGTATCATTCTCTCAGTTCTAGAATGGCTTGGTCTGATTTAATTTGAATCTTTCCTGATTTAGCTGAACTCAGCTAAAATAAACATACTTAAAACAGCAATTGGTGGTTCATAGCACTCAGCCAACGCAAATGCTATCTCAAAAGAACACTCTAAATTAAATCACGCTGACTTTGTATTGATAATCTGCAACTTGCTTGAGGTACAACAAATTACTGGAAAACGTGTTGTACCACCACAACGGTAGCTGCAGTCTAAAAGGTCAGTACAGAACAAGAATTCAGTAACAAAAGTGACACTTTGGACCCTGACCAGCGGGATGTCTAGCAGAGCTTTCTGTAATGGTATTAAAGTGTTTGGCTCTTTTCATGTTTGCCAACCTATTTACCGGCCTGTTGAAGGAGGAATAGGAGGACCTGTGGTTTACACCCAATGTCAACAACGAGATAATTTCCCTAAGAGTAAGTACTGCTTTCGAGAGAGTTTTAATTACCCCAGAGGTCCTGCGGTTTTCATGTGTCCCGGCAATTAGCTGCTTATCCCACGGGAAGGTATTTGCAATGTAATCTGAATTAAAACCTAATCCAACTCCTGTTAAAACCGAAGGTGCTGAAGATTTGCTGAAATTTTCTCGCCAGCGTGGCGAGAGATTTAGAGAAATTCTCTGGCTCTCAGTTTGGTGCCAGTGTAGCTTGCTTAGGGTCTTGAGCTTCTCCCCCACGTGGCTTACCTGTCACGCAGGGCTCGTGACCTGCTTCGGAGCCGTCCTAGAAAACGAAGCGACAGCAGCGGGAGAGGAGGTGAGCTCAGCTCTCACCTTGGCGAGGCGCTGGCACAGGCTTCCCCGCGTGCCCCTGGGAGCACCGAATCGCGTTTTAATCTTGCAAAGCACGCGGAGTTTATAGAGCGATGATAGGGAAGCGATCTTAGCTGAAGTCACGCTGCTCACTGCAGCCCTTGAGGACCACCGACTGCATCTCAAAGTTTCTGCCGTTGGCGTTCTGAATCGCTTAATTCAGAGGGCGCGTTATAAGCACAGCGTGATTACGCGAAGTCAGAATTGTCCAAGGAAGAAATCTGCGGCGATTGCTGTTTGAGCTGATTGTTAGTGCTATAAACGTGAATGCACTGACATTTGCTTCTTGCCTGAAATGCAACGATCTCTCCTCTGTCTGAGTTTATATGTGTTTATATATTAAAGCCCTATGTTGGTTGGCATGAACGTTAAATGTGTTTTTCTTCGCTGACCTGAACAGCTTTTACTGCCCCTTACTGTACTTTACCCTGTTTATACAGTGCCACATAGCAATGACTGTTTTTAATAGAAAAATCTCAGCGTTGTTTCTGGTCATACATATTTTTTCTTATCAATGTACAGATCACTATGCAACACGCAGCCAAGTGCCAGAACAATAGGCTCTTCCTGTACTTTTATTTTCCTTCAAGCTGTAGGAGCAAGGCTCCATTCAAATCCCACTAAATGAACATTGTAAATGACACATCAGAGAAAAGCATATGTTTTCCCAGTCAGGCTTGAGCGTGTTTGAAATCAGCCCTCAGTTCCAAGCGATAGGTAGACAGCGGCCAGGCTGGCAGAGCAGAGGCAGGGTGAGAGGGGACTTGTATAGGCTGGAGGGGTCACTGTGACTTGAGCAATCCACGGGATAAGGAAATATAAAAATTATGCGGTTTTATGTCATATGGTTCTTTCTCTTTATGAATAGCATCATTCCTACTGCAGTCACTCTCAGCACAGAGTTGTTACATAGTCAGTAAACAGGCAGAAAATTTCAGCTGCAGGTTCAGAATTAATGGTGTTAAACTTGCAATTGCTGGTTTTTCTCTTCTGGATCTTCACAGAGAAATGACACCAGTTCAATCAAGAATGATTTCAGAATAAAAATATTGGTGGAATTGCTGTGCGTAGACTAACTCCTGGATTGCCTGAGAAGAGTGAATACTTTGGTTTTCGTCCTTGAGACTTCTTTGAGATTTCACAACATGCAACACAACTGTGGTGTATAGCCCAGAAAATTTAAGACACGATCTGAAGACTCTCTGTATATCACTCTCTCTTTGAGAACCGAGCAAGCAAATGGCACGCTAAACTAATGTTTGTGTTAACCACAGCCAGTTCTGAAGTCAAGGCATTCTGTGCATAAGAAAGACAGATTTTTTTCAATGTTGCCCTTTCGAGAGCTTGATGTTCATGTTTAAATCATCCTAGAATTAAGAATCCAGTTGTTGGAGCCAGAGTATAGACTAGGGAATATTTGTATAAAATATTTTAAAGTTATTCTCTGGTTTCCCTGGATCCTGCTAATGTTTCAACATGGGCCAGTCTCCTTTTGCTGAATTAGGGCAGGCTGAGGTTAGGAAAACCTAAAATTAGTGGGATTTAAACTCTAATTGCTAGACTAAAGCATTAGTCGTCTGGTGACTGATGCCTTAAGAGGTCTTTGTAAGAAAATATTTTACAATCAAAGGAAACCAAAACAGTGCACTACATGATTTGGACATACTGAGAATATGTATATTGGCAATTTTTGGGTTACAAAGGTACTGAAAGTTCCCCCAAACTTTAAAAAGTTTTCTCTAATGTGTATTACAAAATGTATATACACTGGAACTTCACATGACACCCATGATGGGTTTTGCAATGCCTTAAGGTATGCAAGCGGATAACCTTTCAGATAGATGCCCAAATTAGCAACTAAAACAGGTAGACTTTGCCGTCACCAACTGCTGTTTCAAATCCGTCTTCATGCCCTGTTGAAAACAGCAAATTTTGTAACCAACCTGAAGTTCAAAGTTCTGGAGCAGCAAAACTGAAGTACAGACAGTTACTGTGACAGCTGTTACTGGGCTAAAAGTTGGAGTTCTGGAAAGACCCGGAGTCTCAGTAAGACCTTTGCTGCTGAATTGCACGCCTTTCCTTATCTTTGGGTCACTCCTGAACGCGAAGTGGTAAAAGCCCACAGCTTACTTTAAGGTAAGCCTGCTCTGTGAAACTATGGGCTTTCCTTAGGAGCACGCAGTAAGGTACGGTATAGGTCTGCAACTCACTGTCTTCTTCAAGCTAGCTGGGCAGATGCCCAGGGTACACTTGATGTGATGGCTGAAAGGCTCAAAGTGCTCTCGGTACAAAAAGCTTTTCCATGTACAGATTTAGCGTAGACCAAGAGTGCTCTATAAATTCACATTCTTTATGTGCTTACTTTCTTGGTTAGATCTGTCCCAAAATGCCTTGTGCCCATTGGATTTTCTCACTGTGGGAGCTAATGCATATTTACTACCCAGAGGTTAAAGCACATTGAAGAACTGGCCCAAGAAATGCAGATATCCATCCCACAAAGTTTTGAGTGTATTGAATCCTCAAATCAGTTGCTGAGATATATTGATGTATTCACTGCAAGAGGCAGAGTGGGGAAAGAGTCATTATTCCCTCTCTCTGGGAATACTTTACCAATGGCAAACGTCATGTAACGATTCATCCTCACTCTCAAGAGCATGTTATGCCATGTCAGCACATAAACAAAGAAGATGTCATTGATAAAACTTCTGAAAAAGCATGACTTTTGGCTGTTGTATCATGTTCTCTTCTCTGTTCCTGGTCCAGAATTGTATCTAACTGCACACCACACTGACCTCCTGAAACAGGCATCAGGCCCAGACCATGAGCTTGCATATGTTACTAAAACTTTGGAATAAATCCATCAAGAAAACCCAGAATTTACATTATCATAGAAGAACAGAGTTTCCTTCCAAATCGAAAGGTTGAAGACTGAACTGCATGGAAGCAGTGCATAAGAATTAAAAAGAAAGATGAAATCAAAGGGCAAAGTGTCTTATCTTGAAGACAGGTGCAAACGGATAAATACTGACATAATATTCCTGATTCATGGGAGCAGATGACATACGTGTTGCCCCAGAATATTATATAATCCCAAATTATAAAAATTCCTTACCTCATTAGATGGGATTCGAAATATAAAAAGCATACGCTGCAAATTATCAACTATAGGTGAACATACATTGCAGGACTTTAAAACTCTAGTCCTCGTTTGGGAATGGTTAGTTAGGAAGGGAATAGCCATAAATTAGTCTAGACTTCAAGATAATCAGATCTAATTTTAAAGTCTTCTGATGACTTTCAGAAAGGTATCAGAGCTCCTAAACATATCAACATTATAACTTAGAATGGTTTTAGAGATAGTAAAAAGAAACAAGCCCAAGCTTTATAACATCATATAAACATAACTTTTTACCTCTGTCCTCTGGTGGTTTGGGTCTTGCATTCAATTCCTTAAACGACCTTTACTGTAAATAGACTGTTGTTTTTTTCCCATACTGTATAAATTAGAACTCAAATGGGGCTATAGCTGACTGACAGTGGTGTGGTTTAATCTAGAGACCTAGTTTAAGGTTGAGAGGATTAGTAGGTAAGTGTAGTAATTCTTCCACCTCAGTTGCTTCACTGGATGATCCTGGTTTATCTGTCTAAATGTAACCACTGGTCACTGAAATGGATTATAGTGGTATTATTTATTTCATGAGTTCAAAATATCATCTAACCAAGGTAGCAATTTTGTAATTCCTTCTGGCATATTTGCCTTGTTTTCTTCAAATGTATTACCCTTCATTATATATTTATCCACTATAATTATCTTTTTTTTTTAATGTTGACCTTCATTTTTAATATAATTTCCTGTATTTTTAAAAAACTGTAAACCTTCATGATATGTATCTGGCACACTGCGCTCAAAAAACCTATTAGGTTTCAGGTATATGGTGTTTGGGAATGATAACGTGACTGGAAGCTGGAAGATCCATCTCTCTGTTTCAGTTCCGATTCAAAATCACAAAAGCAGACTTCCACAGGTGTGGGCCCCAGTTCTAGTTCACTAGAGTAAAAGCTGTTCGATTATACTACAGTGATATTCATAAACTCTAAAGCTCCTAAAAAAAATTGGAGTTTCAAAAATACATCATGTGCGCGCTACAGAAAACAATGCAGTAGCTGTCTTTTGTACAGTTGACTTATTTATTTTTAAAGCTGACTTTGTTGCTCTAACTCCCTAGAAAAGCCTTTTGAGGCTCTTTGCATTACAAATAAAGGGCTATTTTGGGTGTAATCTCCCAGGGCCTTTTCAGAGAGAGGAGAGGTTCTGGTGGCATTAAGTATGTACAGTTTATACTACAAAGAAGAGCTTTAGCCAAGGTAATAATACTTGTGTAGAATGATAAGTGCTGACCACACACAATTTCTGTTGACTTGATTTGTAGCTGTGTGTGCTCAGGATCTCTCGCAGTTTAAAATCGGGTGTGCTACATGATGATCAAAAACTTAGTTCAGTCATTGGAAAAAGGCAAATCAACAACAGAGGTCTTAGTTTGCTTTATGTCTGTCAATCGGGCTTTTTCTTTTTAATTGATGTATTTATATTAAAATAAACCCTGGCATAGAAAGAGATCTAACAACATAATGATGCTTAAAATGAGCACAGTTTACGCACGTTATACGTAGGGATTAGCTACACGTAGATATCTACCTATGCACCATTATATGTGACCGTCTGTATAACACAGGGAATTAGAATTTCTCACCCTTACAGAGAAAAATTAAAGTACTCAAAGGTTAGAGTGAAGCCACCGTGTCTTGAAAGCGTGTAAGCACACCGTTACAGTGTGGTTCAATTTGCAGGAGAAATTTTGGCTGTTGGCTGTACTGCGACAGAGAGCCGCTTCTGAAAGGTGGGTCGGTCACGTGTGCGCAGCAGACTTCTGCTGTGGCAGCCTCTACAGCACATCCCTCGGCGTGAAACTTTTCCTGAACGTAGATGTCCAGATCATCCCATCTTACTGAGCTTAAACAGATTTGGTCACGACTTCTTTGAGTAAAATATCTCACTCAAACTGCGTTTGATGGAAAGCAAAATTACCAAGCAGCAGGACATCCTCCTGTTGACTCCTGCAAGTGCAGTCAAAGACCCGAAGTGCTTCCCACCCTCCCCTCAAAAAAATGCATTATTTTAAAAGATTCTTCTTGCAAAAGATCTGCACAGTTTAGATGTAGATTCTTCTGTTTAGAGGAAAAGTCTTTTTCCTGCTATATCACTAATGTGATACCTCTTTCTTTGCTAAGTGTGTCGTGTATTGGAATACATGCGAAACCTGCAAAAAACCCTCTCTTTTGCCTTTTTCACACTCATGGAAACCTTTAAGAGATCCTACTTTCTTCATCAGATTACGTCACATCAGACTGAATCCATATCAGCTTTTAAATTGCTACGGCATCTGAATTGTCTACAACAGAACGTGTCTACGTCGACTCGTTGCAATTCTGAAAAAAATCACCTCCGACCGCTAACAAAGGGGTAGTGTATCTTGAGAACTCTGTGTATGACAAACTGACATACACAATAAATATGAATGTTACTACAGTAACAGATTGAAATTAGATAGTTCATTTAAACCTTTTTCCAACTTCAGCTTAGCCCCAGCTAAAGCACACAGGAAATAAACATATTGAGCTGTCTGGCACCAGGCAACTATCCAGGTCCTGTTCTGTCTAGCACTGGGCTAGGCTTATCCACCCAATCAACATTAGGAGGTTTATTTATGTGAGACAGATATATTAGTAATAAATGGATTTATTCAGTAGCTTGGTGGATTTCTACACGTACAAAATCATTTTAGTTGAAGGCGACTTAAAACTGAGTGACTGCACTACTTTTATGGGCTGTATCCTGAAGCCCTGAGCAAGTTCTGTTCTCCTCTTCGCAAGAAAAAAACAAACCCCAACTTAATCGAAGTGAATGGGATGTTTGCTGGAGCAAAAACTGCAAAAGCCTTAGGAACTGGTGAAAGTGCAAGTGAACATGCAGCCAGCTAACTGGCAATTCAAAGGGTTATGGTATATTAACATACATTTTATGCGATTTCCCATATATAAAAGTCCACTTTAATTTTCGCAGACCAAGATAGTCTGTAAAAGAGAAACAACTCATAGAATTCAGAGGGGATATCTGGGTTTTCTTTATCACACCTATTTGTACTTTAGACAGATTTCGTTCTAAGGCATTAATTTGACATGCAAGTCAGGTCTGTGCTGCGCTCAAGTCTGTTTTCACCAATTCGCCTGTTTTTGAGAAAACAAGACAGAGAATTCGCTTTAGTGCTATGGTTTATCCATTTCAATCAGATAGCGAGTGGCACATTCTCACCTCATTTGCAGTTTTTAATGCCAGCTGGACATTGCTTTTGAAATGTCCCTTCTCTTTTCCCCCCTTTATGCTGCCACTTGAAAGTTGAAATGTAGCAAGAATGTAACGTTAGGTGCCAGTTTGCTGAATTACAGGGTGACTGCTTTAGCTGATCCCAAAAAGCAAGTGTCTTTTTATACCGCATAAAAGCCTGAAATGTTTACATATCAAAAGGCTATAGGCCAATTTCTGTCAAAATTATACATGAAGTTAAGCAGTACAAGCAATTTATTTAAACACTAGTCATTGTAGAAAAATTCAAAACCATATGCTCTTTTAGCAGTTTTTCACAAATGCATTTGACCCATGACTTGGCAAGACGTGCATGCTTCATAATTTACTCTAAATTTCAAATCCCCTCGACATTTAAATAAAAGATCTTCATTAATAAAGTTTATATGAATGAAAACTTTAGAAGCTGATATTGTTAGAGGGAAGCTTTAGGAAAAAAAAAAAAACAACGCATTTCTTCCTCGTTTTCAAATGACTGACTTTCCTAATCAGTTCAAGATAAGTTTATTCTGGGAACAAATCACCGTAATTTCGCATTGTATGATTTTTTTTTTTTTCTGAAATAATGATGCAATCCATTTGAAACAAACGTGGGGAACGCTGAAGGGTGATGGCATTTGTACGTGAGACGTGCTGCCAAG